>OY101441.1:120794878-120940307 GCA_956483585.1 Gymnocheta viridis | reverse complement strand
CACTCTTCGTAATTTTTTTTTGACATAATCAAGTCACCGTATCACTTTCTCGCACACCCTATAAGAATTTTAAGTTCTTTGCTTAAGAGCTATTTTTTGCCCACTTAAAATTTTAATTTATTTGCTTCACGCGTTTGGAAATTATTATATACTCGTATATATATTTTATATATATATATATATATATATATATATATATATATATATATATATATATATATATATATATATATATATTCTTCATTCATGTTCATACGACGTCACACTTTTATTATAATACTTTCAGAAGAATTGTTGGAATGAATAAATGACTGATTTAATGTTTCTTATAATCAGTAAATGTATATGCTGATAAACTACGATAAAGAAATCAACAAGCTCTCAAAAACTTAAAAAATATAAATATAAACAAAGAAAGTGTAAGAGTTTAATAGAAATCGTTCTTGGATAAATCTGGTTATATTTATAAATAAATACTTTTACATTTACAGATATTTAAAAAATAAATGTCTACAAACAAACTAATATAGTTTTCAATTATAGTTCGATTAACGTATTTAGTGAAATATATTGTCATAAACTTTAAACCAAAATCCCGGTTTTGTGGCTTCCTTGGAGGCAGTCATATGATTTTCATCTACAGCCTGTTTGTATAATTTAAGAGTGGAAGGATCTAAAGGGCCCCAGTTCTTAGCTGGTTTTACGACATTTCCAATGCGATCACAAAACTTAGTTTCAGGTCTTTTGTATATGGCAACAAGACCCCATACGAATAGTTGTCCAATGCCAAAAGCTGAAATGCACCAGCCAATCACTACAAACAACAACAAAATTTTTAAATTTTTAATATTAAATATAAGTACAGTGGGGAGTAGTAATTACCATATAGATATTCAGGATATTTGACACCATTATAGTCTAAGGGCTTGTACTCAACTAAGGTGTATATCAAAATTGCTGTCATAAAGGCAGGTGTTATAATGCTCCAGCACACCCGATAATACAAAGACGTTTTAATGTTCAACATAAACTGAATATCACGGCAAATGTTTTTAACACCTTAAAATAAAATAGAGAAATAATTATTGGGTTCCAATAGTTAATGACTAAACTAAAATTTAATTTCAATACCGTAAATCCATCCCACTGATATTAATTCGAAAATGCCCAGCACTATGGCCACGAATGTCACACCATAAAAATCAATATAGTTCAACATAAATTGGCCACCTGGCGTTACATAAATCAGCCCAAAACAATAGCTTATTACACATATAATAAGTACTATACGCCATCTTTTAATGTTGGGGAATATTTCACAAGCCACGGTTATTACACTGGTGATAATGCCCACATTACTGCCGACGCCCAGTATGAACATCATGAGAAAGAATAAAGCTGAAAATAACTGAAATATTTAATAATAATTATAAATATTAACCTTTTATTGCAAAAACACTTAACTACAAAAAATGCAGAGAAAAGTGTTCTATTTACATATATTCCCTACCCAAGAAGAGAATATTAAAGATTGTTTCTCCGGGTTCCCTGCCGCCGTTGGAGATGCTGTAACCTTTAAAATTGTAAACATTTTAAGCTGATTTGGAAGTTATCAGTTATCTGCATTTACTATGATTAGACTCAAGTCGGAGAAAGGTGTGTGAATTAATGAATTTATTTTTTTTTTGCAAAACATGGTTCTACTCGAGAAACTCATCGAGTATTTTGTTTGAAAGTTTTGCTTAGTCAAGAAGTATAGTTTTAAATGATGTGCTGTTCATAGAATCCAAGCAATCGAATTTAGTGAACAATTTGTATGAAAACCACTTTGTTATTCGAGTGGTTTCCATACATATTTTCTACTCAATTCGATTGCTTGGATTCGATGTACAGCACACTAGACACCAGTACATAAAGAAGTAACATTAAAGTTGAATTCACCCCATTGTCCGGACAAATTTTATTAACTGACAGTTTTTTGCAACACGATTCACTTATTTGAAAAAAAATGTTCCGCAATATCAAGGCTACCATATGAAATTTGTAAATAGAAAATATGAATCTGTGACAAATTGTGTAGAAAAAAGTATCTTTATTAAAAGCTAATGAAATAAAGATCTTTATAGAAACAAAATACTAAAAAATCAAAGAATTGGTGTAAAACCGCTTTTGAATCACTATAATGCGGCAACTTTGTGCGAACAAATACTAAAATTTAACCAATTCAAGTTGACAATTGCTCGAACAAAATCATTTCTATCTCTCAAGAAGACAGACATCAAACTACATAGAAAAAACATTTGTCGGGACAAAAATTTTATGCTGGATTACCTGACAAAATAAAATTTATGTATTTTCAACTCCTTCCAATTCGAACTTACTTGTGGAACCAAAACAAATTTCGCTATAGCATCTGGATAGGAAATAAACGCTAATCCTGGTCCACCTTTTACCACACTTTTGATATCCGTAGTACCAGTTTCATGCGCTAAATTGCCTAAAATCCCAAAGATAATAATCCCTGACAACAGAGACGTAAAAGTATCTAAACTGGTTACAATCGTACAATCTCTAAAATGGAAAATTAAAAAATAATAATATTCAGTAATATTTTTAATTAAATAATCAAACATTTTACCTTTTAATATTATGATCGAAGCTATTATAGGAAGCATACATCAATATAATGCCATAGCAAACTGTCAGTGAGAAGAACACTTGTGTAACTGCTGCATACCAAACACCAGCGTCCAGTAATTTGTCCCATTGCGGTCGAAGAAAATACAAAACACCATCAAATGCTCCGGGTAGTGTCAGGGATCGTACCAAAAGCACCAGCATAATCACATATGGAAAGAGAGCCAAGAAATAGGCCGCCTTTCCAGAAGACTTTATGCCACGTATGACAATCGATACAATGACCAACCAAGAAAAAGCTAATGTGAGTGCCAAATACCAATCTGGTGCACCAATGCCTTCGTCGATGTTGGGTGTTTCATGTAAAATAACTTTGCTATTGGAAAAAGGAATAAAAATAAAATGCTGCTTTAATGACGCTGATTTTTTTATATGACTGTACAAACAGTGATCATAATTAGCCTTTTCTGATAGATGACAAAATTGAATATTCTTTCAAGCAAACTAAAAAGTGTAGCCTTCCTTCACGCTCTAAGAACCGAAAGTAGCAAAATTAAGGATATATTTACATATCGCTCATTTGCTGCAAGATTGTTATAAATCATAACATATTCGATTTTTTAGTTAATAATGCACAAATAATTGTCATATTTCAATTTACTTTGTGTAAAAAATGCATAAAAATATCTTGCATACTCACGTATTGACAGAATATTATTTGAATGTTCCATTAATTTATGTATAAATAGAAAACTTTAAAATCGCTTTCGGCAAAACAAGATTTTTTGAGTTATGACGACGTTGCAGCAAATGAGCGATATGTATTTAATTTTGGCGTCTTGTAGAGGTTCGAAAATTCAAACTTAATTCTGAATTTCGAAAACAAGTGAAGATGAAAGTCTATATTTGTTGCGACTATGAAAATTTATGATTCATTTCTATTCTTAATAAGCAATTGAGTGGGATTAACAAGACTTACAGAAAGTAGTGTTCAGCTGAAGTTTTCTTAATCGAACCATTAATTGACTCCATTTCGACATGTTCATCTACCGTGTCATCAACTTTCAGTCTAGAATCTATACATTGCGGACCCCATTCTTCGCGACAATAGCTCCAAGGTAAAACCGCATAAAATGATAAAATTAAATAACGTAAAGTTAAGTCCATTAAGGAGGCATAATAGGTGGCAATGAAAAATGTTAAAATGACTTGACCATAACCAACACCTGCATAAACAATTTTCGTTATTATAAATATTTTTATAATATTAAAAAAAAATTTAATTACCTCTCATCAGGGGTGCATAATCGAACACCTTAATGCTTCCACGGCTGGAAAATTGTCCCAATATCATTTCTAGATAATAAATCGGTTTACCCACCAGGAATAATACTATTATGTAGGGTATGAGAAATGCACCACCTCCATTCTCCAAAGCAATAAACGGAAAGCGCCATACATTCCCCAAACCCACGGAGAGAGCAATGCAAGACATCAGAAACTCTAGACCATTTCCCCATTGATCACGTGCTGCAGTTTTCTGAGATTCATTGTTGGGGATGGAGCCGCAGGTTTGCTGAAATAAAAAAATTCAGTCTATTAAAAATATTACATTGAGTTGTTCCAGATTTCTTTTCAAGTAAAGCAATACATGAAATTTTACAAATGCGTCGACAGCTGTATCTTGGATGTAGTTAAGTTTGTATTAATTGTAAAATAGAACAAACTTTTACTGAAGTGATGATAAATTTTAATAAACAATCTGTTTTTCTTAGAACACTTTTACACTCAAAGTATAAAGCCGGCCCGAACAAGCAGAATATACCAGTTAAAAGTTATTTATTTATGGATTTGCTCAATATATATGTATATATATATAATTTATTTAAATAGGTTGAGAGTCTTAACAGTTGCTTATAATAGATTCATATACACACATACCCAGCAAACACTTGTTGGATTTAAAATTAAAAACAAATTGGGATACACATCTTTCTCGACTACAAGGTAAAATTTAGTTTTATAGAGAATTTAATATGTTCTCAACTTATTCATAAAAGTTCTTCAAATGTGTAATTTAAGATGTGACGGTATCTAATTTAAGAAACATATTTGATATTAATTTGCCATTTATAATTTTGTTTTAAGCTTTAAACTTCTGTTTGTTGGGTGTGAACCGTAAATAAAGAAATAAACAAAATTCAAATCTTTATTTAGCTATAAAATACCACAACCCATTAAAAATTATAATTGTTATCAAATCGCACTATTCTTGTTGCACATACAAACTATCTTTCTAATTAAAGCAAACATGATTAATTAAAGTAATAAAGATTTGTCGTTTTTATTTAATACTTTCCATAGTTTTTTGCCTTAATCACTTTTCAAACTAAATTTGAAATTAAACAATAACCTACACTAACATCAATAATTTCATCACATTCCGAAGAATTTGTTGCAATTAAATCCACTTTAGAGCACATGAAGCCAGAATTATGTGAAGCACCATTATCTTTATGCATTTTTTGTAAAACCTTTTTATTGCTCAAGTTATAAGAATGAATATGTTGTATGTATTAATTAATTGTTTTTAAACTTTTGCACTTCTTCCGCAAAAGCGTTGACGCAGAATTAATCGTCGATTTCAATTGACAGGCAGTCTTAATGTGGTCTATGTGTGAAGTGATCTAAACTTTTTGTAGACAATTACCGAAATGATAAGAGTTCAGATAACATTAACATCATTAGCATGACTGGCAACAACAACGAAAATAACAGTAACAAATATTTCTTTCCCACGTCTTAGCAAGAGACGGGGGTGACAATGGACTGGCTATAAAACGTATTAAGAAATATGTATAGACATTTTGATAAATCAAATCGTTGGTAACATTTTAGATTTTAAAATACATACATATGGGCATTTCCACAGAAATTCCCTTTAATTCTTAGGGCATATTTCAAAACCTTTAGATATGCACAGAAATCTCTAGTTTTTGTCACGTACGTGACCTTTAGATTTTATCCATTTCTTTTAATAAATGTAGAGCTACTTACGTTCTACATAAATATACATATGAATAAGTAAAAAATATGTTAAGGTTTCTGTGATTTTCACCTAATTAAAGAAGGTAAAGTACGTGACAAAAACTGGATATTTCTGTGGAAATGCCCATATATAAAATACAATTTAAATTGATATATTCTACATACATACATAATTTGTCGACCTTTTTCTGTAATTGTAATGCTGTTTTCAAAGAAATTGTATCTTTTCAGTCTTATAGCTCTAACTGAATTACTTTTCTAATGCAAATAAAAGGCATTTTATTTAATTTATTTTTATCCAACGGGCGCTTCGTTGAGATTTTCCAACATCTTAAGCGACAAGAATTTTATTAAAATCTGGTAACATTGAAATATAAAAACACGAATTTAATGCAACAATTAAGATTATAGTTTGACTTATTTTTATATGTACTCGTATATTCTAATTATAAATGAGAAAGTTTGTATGTTTGTGAGTTTGGATGTTTGATCCACTATCACGTGATAACCCCTCAATGGGTTTAGATGAAATTCGGTAGACGGACAAAGTTGAGTCTAGAAGGACACATAGTCATACATACATACATATATATATATATTTTTCAAAAACAGGATCACGAATGGAGTAAGGGACAATGTCTGCGTCTCTGAAACTATCTAAACAATTTTAATGAAATATATCTGAGTCTGAGGACATAACTTCTGCCACTAAATTTCACGTGAACGATGTCACGAGTAAAAGCTAATTATATATTCTTATATATAAAATTTTTGTATCACGGTGTTTGTGTTTGAACTCCTCCGAAACGCAATACCGATTTTTATTAAATTTTTTATGTGTATTTGGTAGGTTTGAGTTAATTGGTCATAAAATGTATTTCATGCCGACTCTTGGTTTGTGGGCGGAGCATCAAATTTTAACATTTTACAAAAACTTTTGCTATATAAAGCTACATTTCTCAACGTATTTTTCCGAAATTTGAAACATATAACCTGGCACATAACCTGGGCAAGGACATAGAGTAGTTTTCAATGGACACCACCCACTTGTACACCTAATTCTCTCATATATCTAAAATTAATATTTCCTAAATTTGTTGTATATAAAAATTCCAATCTTATATATAGACTCTCTTTAAGCTTGATCTCTTACCCTCTAGAACTACCAGCACACGTGTAATTGAACACTCCTTCCTAAATGGACTCTTTTACGCCCACTTTTGTCAAAATATTTTAAGTTGTCGCAAATCTATGGTTTGTTTGTGTGATCGATATACAAAACTCCATTTCTCAACGAATTTAGCAGAAGGAGGATATAATGTGCGTAAAGAAAGGCAAGGCAGTAAAATCATTTTCAATGGACCATGCCAACTTCTACGCCTACTTTTTCGTATATATCCAAAATTCCTATTTACCATAATACATTCTACATAAATTTTTTTCTTTTTTAGAACAACTAGAGATATTATATTAAACCTTTATTAAAAAAGTTTAAACGATATCAAAGTTGGGAAAAAGTAGGATTGAAAAAAAATTATTTTTTTTTCAATTACTGGGAAAAGGCTATACGATGCGTTTCCAAACTTTTCAAATTCGAATGAGAAGTAAATGTAAATTTTTTAAATTTATATTTTCTCTATACAGATTGCGAACTCTTAGAAGCGTGAGACATTTCATAGTTTATATATCTGCTGTTTTTTTAATGCGGGAAATTAAGATGTGTTTATTATTCAATGATGTGCTCAAGATTCGGAATATTTCTTTTTTGTGTTAAATGTAATTTATGTGCAGTTCATAGAATGCAAGCAATCATCTTGAGTAGAAAATATGTATGGAAACCACTCGAATAACTGAGTGGTTTTCATACAAATTGTTCACTCAATTCGATTGCTTGGATTCTATGAACAGCACATTAATGTAACGTTGTTTCATTTAAACTTTGAATAATAAACCCTAGAAAAGTCGCGTAAAATTGCAATTAATACGTTTTAATTGGCTTCAACTATGGGACTTATTAGTTTCTTGACAGAAGAATTCTACATTGATTAAAACAAAAAACTATTTTAATATCCATTATATCGAACCTTAATATCGAAAAGCCTTAACTAATTTTATTTTTTAAATTGAATTTTTTGCATATTTCAATAAATTCAAGGGTCTTTTAACGAAAGAGGTTAAACACTCGATTTTGAAAAAAAATACTTAAAGCCTTTCGCGTTTTTTGAAAGTAAATTTGTAGCAAAAAGTGTTTGCTAATGAAACATTTACTTATCGTCAATCTTCGTTATTTTCTTCAACAATAATCAAATTCTCTTAATGCCTGCATGCTTAACAACTATTCTTTGTCAGCTTAAAATTTTAATTTATTTGCTTCAAAGTTTTAGAGTTCATAAATAAGAGTGACGTCACATTTATATTAGGGTTCTTTTAAAAATGCCAGATATCAATAGGAATAAATGATTGGATTAATATTTTTGCAATCAGCAAATATAGTAAATTCAAACTAATAGTATTGTGATAATAACGACAAAGAAATCAATAAGCAAGCTCGATAAATATAATTTTTATGATATTTTCAATATCATAAAATCTATTTTATGATATTTTTAATATCATAAAAATTACATTTATTGTTATTTTCAAAGAAATTTCAATTTAATGATTCTTTATATCTACAACTTAACTAATAACAACTTTTATATTTACAGTAAAATATTAAAAAAAACACATACGCCTACAATGAAACTAATATAGTTTTCAATTATATTTTAATCGATGCATTTAGTTAAAAATATTGTCATAAACTTTAAACCAAAATCCCGGTTTTGTGGCTTCCATGGAGGCAGCCATATGATTTTCATCTAGAGCCTGTTTGTATAATTTAAGAGTGGAAGGATCTAAAGGGCCCCAGTTCGTAGCTGGTTTTACGACATTTCCAATGCGATCACAAAACTTAGTTTCAGGTCTTTTGTATATGGCAACAAGACCCCATACGAATAGTTGTCCAATGCCAAAAGCTGAAATGCACCAGCCAATCACTACAAAAAATAAAAATATATTAAAATGTTTAATATTAAATGTAAGTAAAGTGGGGAGTAGTAATTACCATATAGATATTTAGGATATTTGACACCATTATAGTCCAGGGGTTTATAGTCCACTAACGAGTATATCAATATCACTGTCATAAAAGCAGGTGTTATAATGCTCCAGCACACCCGATAATACAACGAAGTTTTAATGTTCAACATAAACTGAATATCACGGCAAATGTTTTTAACACCTTAAAATAAATTTCAAAAAAATAATTATTTTTGCAATTTCCAATTCTTAACTCAATGTTAATTTAAAAAAAAAAAACTAACCATAAATCCATCCCGCTGATATTAATTCGAAAATACCCAGCACTATGGCCACAAACGCCACACCATAGAAATCAATAAAGTTCAACATATATTGTCCACCTGGCGTTACATAAATCAGCCCAAAACTATAACTCAGCAGAGATGTAATAATTACTATACGCCCTCTTTTAATATTGGGGAATATTTCAGAAGCCACAGTAATTACACTTGTGAAGACGCCCACATTTGTGCCCACGCCCAGTATGAACATCATGAGAAAGAATAAAGCTGAAAATACCTGAAATATTTTCAAAAAATTATGCAAAAAGTTTTGAATTTACAACTACATATTTCCCTCTCATGAATAGAATATTGAAATTTTATATCATATTTTGTATTATTTTACTTAATACAGTCAGTACTTTGAAACTGCTTAAACTTATTTTGAAAATCGTGGTTCTATTCGAAAAACTCATCGTTAATGTCATTTGAAAGTTTGGTTTCTATTTTCGGAGTAGACACCATTATATCAACCGTTTTGTTAACTTTATGTTGCTGAGGAATTATTAGTCTATATGTCTTTAAAAATATAACAATAACTGACAAAAGAAAATTCTCTCTTTTCAATTCGAACTTACTTGTGGAACCAAAACAAATTTCGCTATAGCATCTGGATAGGAAATAAACGCTAATCCTGGTCCACCTTTTACCACACTTTTGATATCCGTAGTACCAGTTTCATGCGCTAAATTGCCTAAAATCCCAAAGATAATAATCCCTGACAACAGAGACGTAAAGGTATCTAAACTGGTTACAATCGTACAATCTCTAAAATGGAAAATTAAAAAAATAATAATATTCAGTAATATTTTAAATTAAATAATCAAACATTTTACCTTTTAATATTATGATCGAAGCTATTATAAGAAGCATACATCAATATAATGCCATAGCAAACTGACAGGGAGAAGAACACTTGTGTAACTGCTGCATACCAAACACCAGCGTCCAGTAATTTGTCCCATTGCGGTCGAAGAAAATACAAAACACCATCAAATGCTCCGGGTAGTGTCAGGGATCGTATCAAAAGCACCAGCATAATCACATATGGAAAGAGAGCCAAGAAATAGGCCGCCTTTCCAGAAGACTTTATGCCACGTATGACAATCGATACAATGACCAACCAAGAAAAAGCTAATGTGAGTGCCAAATACCAATCTGGTGCACCAATGCCTTCGTCGATGTTGGGTGTTTCATGTAAAATAACTTTGCTATTGGAAAAAGGAATAAAAATAAAATGCTGCTTTAATGACGCTGCTTTTTTTTATATGACTGTACAAACAGTGATCATAATTAGCCATTTCTGATATATGACAAAATTGAAATTTTTTTCAAGCAAACTAAAAAGTGTAGCCTTCCTTCACGCTCTAAGAACCGAAAGTAACAAAATTAAGGATATATTTACATATCGCTCATTTGCTGCAAGATTGTTATAAATCATAACATATTCGATTTTTTAGTTAATAATGCACAAATAATTGTCATATTTCAATTTACTTTGTGTAAAAAATGCATAAAAATATCTTGCATACTCACGTATTGACAGAATATTATTTGAATGTTCCATTAATTTATGTATAAATAGAAAACTTTAAAATCGCTTTCGGCAAAACAAGATTTTTTGAGTTATGACGACTTTGCAGCAAATGAGCGATATGTATTTAATTTTGGCGTCTTGTAGAGGTTTGAAAATTCAAACTTAATTCTGAATTTCGGAAACAAGTGAAGATGAAAGTCTATATTTGTTGCGACTATGAAAATTGATTATTCATTTCTATTCTTAATAAGCAATTGAGTGGGATTAACAAGACTTACAGAAAGTAGTGTTCAGCTGAAGTTTTCTTAATCGAACCATTAATTGACTCCATTTCGACATGTTCATCTACCGTGTCATCAACTTTGAGTTTAGAATCTATACATTGCGGACCCCATTCTTCGCGACAATAGCTCCAAGGTAAAACCGCATAAAATGATAAAATTAAATAACGTAAAGTTAAGGCCATTAAGGAGGCATAATAGGTGGTTATTAAAAACGCTGATATGACTTGACCATAACCAATACCTGTAAAAATGGCTAGTTGTTATTAATATTTTTATAGAATTGAATACAATTTTAAATAACCTCGCATTATGGGCGCATAATTGAATATCTTAACACTTCCACGACTGGAAAATTGTCCCAATATCATTTCTAGATAATAAATCGGTTTACCCACCAGGAATAATACTATTATGTAGGGTATGAGAAATGCACCACCTCCATTCTCCAAGGCAATAAACGGAAAGCGCCATACATTGCCCAAGCCCACGGAGAGAGCAATGCAAGACATCAGAAACTCTAGACCATTTCCCCATTGATCACGTGCTGCAGTTTTTTGACATTCATTATTGGGAATGGAATCGCAGGCTTTCTGAAATTAAGCAAATTAGGATGTTTAAATATTATGCACAGCTTGTAGGTAATCCATTCGTAAATGCATCACTAAGATGTGACTGATGCACTGTGCGTTTTTAACAAGTTGGCAAGTATGCCAACTGAATCACATTATTGTGGCTGGGTAATTAAGGCAAACATTCTGAAAGTAATAAAAATATGCACCCTTATTCCAGTTGGCGACATCGACGTCACGTTAACACAATACCAAAAAATTGGAGCTTGTCTACTCGCTCTCGAAAACAGTTTTGTGCTGCTGGCAGTCTATTTCTGTGCTCTAAGGTCCAGAAAATAGCATGAGCCTGTCAATAGTAGTCAGTTGTTTTCGAAAACGGGTAGGTAAGCCCCAATTTTTTGGTATTGTGTTGACGTGACATCGATGTCGCCAACTGGATTAAGGGTGATTTGCTTAAAAGTAATGTTCAAGCTTCGATTGTTTTTTTAATCCCGATAGAACTTTGAATTGGCAACACTGCTTTGCTTGACAACCGATTTGACAGCTGACAGTAGCTTCCTGGTTAGTTTGGTTTGCCATGTGATAAACAATAGATTCACGCTGGACCAACGTTTACAAATTATTGTAATCTCAAAAATACAAAACAAAATCAAAATTTTGCGTAATATTTTCAAGTAGGCCGCCAAGATCATACGATTTTTCCCGACTAGACTATTTTTTCTGGGGATATGTGAAGTCTCTCGTGTATAGGGACAACATTAAAGCTGGCATTGGTAAGCTATCGACCGAATTGCTGGAAATTTTCTACCAAAATTTTAGCTCACGGTGTAAAATCTATATTATTAACAGGCAAACACATTTTTCTAGATCCCTTTTACGACTGTAATACTAAACCGATTTTGGAAAGATTTATGTGTTTTTAAACGGGGTTTTACATAGATGTGCACAATCTTAATTTTATTTAAATCGGTTCGATATTTAAAAAGCTATAAGCGTTTAAAGTTGCTACTAACACACGCACACTCATTATAACACATGCACGTATCACCTTCAAGTTGAAAAATAAACAAAGTGTGCATGTGTGTTTGTCCAATTTGCTTTTGCATAAAAATGAGACAGAGTTTTAAGTTGCTTATTCAGAATGTTTTTTATATTTGTATTTTATCGTATGTATTGATGTAAATGTGTAATATTAATTTCTAGAATGCGGCCGATTGAGTCGGCCGCTGGATAGACTAGTAAACTTCAAAAGGTAAATGGTCCCAAATAAATATTTCATTCACTTTTGCAAATTTCCTGTGTTTTTTCAATTTTCAAAACCCAAATGGTCAAAAGATCACCCATTACAATAACTTTCAAATAGTAAATGGGAATTACTCAACATACAAACATTAAACAAACAATAAGGTTTTTCAAAATTAATTGTCAAAATATATCGAATAATTAAATACATTTTTGTTGTTATTTAATTCACTTTATACCCTTTTGTCTCAATTAATCTTTAAATTAAATTTAAAATTAAACAATAAGAAATACACACGTACTAACATCAATATTTTCATTACTCTCCGAAGAATTTGTTGTGATAAAATCGTTTTTCGAGGACATGAAGCCAGAATTTGGAAAACCACAATTTTCTTCATTTATTTTATTTTTCATTTTATTATTACTCAAGTTATAAGAATATATTACAATTAGTTTCTTTTTTTAACTTTTGTACACTTCTCGCAAAATTGATGATACGGAATTAATCGTCGATTGCAATTGACAGGCGGTCCTAGTGTGTTCTATGTGTGAACTGATCTTAACTTTTTGTAGACGAATTACCAAAATGATAAGAGCATTCAGTTTAGATAACATTAGCAGAAAAAAAATTAAATGTTTCCCACGTCTTAGCGCAAATTTACAGTCTTTAGTTAACTAATGGTGGCGGTTTAACCAATAACGTTTATATGTAAAGTCATTAGTTAATTGAAGACTATAAATATAGGGGGACTGGTATGACAATATTTTATAAAATGTATTCATTTTGAAGTTAAAAACCTTTTAAGACCTCTCGACTCTTCTGTGTCAAAAAATTACGTCATTTTAAGCAAAATTTACTGATTTTAAGCAAAACACTTTTTTTGTAGTAGCACTAAGGGAATGACTATGCAATGCATTCTGCCGGAGCTAAAAAAATTGTTACGATACGGAGTAGTGTTTCTGATCATTCTATTTAAGTCTTTTCACACTAAAAGTGACAGAAATAAAGGAGCGATATGTACTTATTTGATAAACGCAATTGTATGCTTGATTTTTGAAAATAATGTATTTCTATTTTTTCCTAATGATTTCTAAAAAGTTGTATTATTGAAACATAATATTGGAATCCATAGCGAGGGTACTTCAAACTATATGTAATAAAGCAACAGGCATTTTGTTTTTGCTCTCTTTCCTGAATTGTCAAAAACAAATTTTCAAATACCAATTAAATTATTTAAATAATTTTTCACCCATTTCTTAAAAGTTAAATTATTTGTAAAAGTTATATAAAATTGAAATGAATATAGAACTCATTTGATATCATTTCTATTTTCCAAAATGTAATGACGGTGGTTTAACCGATGACATTTGCACCACCATCATTAGTTAACTAAAGACTGTGAGTGTGGCCCTATGAGCGAAGTTCAAAGGATTTGGGAAATATTATTGAAAATATAAAGTATCAATGCGATTGTTTGTCAAGATCGATTATTCAATCGCCGGATCTTTTATGGTTGTTGTCATTTACTCTATTATTTGTTTACATGTAGATAATAAAAATATATCGCTGTTGATATCAATACTGCGCAGTTTGCTTTTTCTGTCTAAGCAACTTTGTATTGCATTTTTGTTTTGAGATCCCTAACAGCAAAAGCTGGATATACTAATTATTATCGATTTGTGTAGAAGATGAAAACAGTTGATTTTTTCTACACAAATTTTTTTAGGCAAATCGACCGTCCAAAACCCTTTTTAAAAGAAAATTTTAAAAGAAATACAAATCCGAAATCCATTTTCAAAACAGATCAGTAATTTACAAATTAAAGGGATTTTAAATATTTTTTAAATTTATGATAGATTATTTCCTACAAAAACTTATTTTTTAAACTTATTCAATGTTTAATTTATATGTTTTAAAGTTAAAATTGTTTCACCACAGCGTTTATATTATGGTGCTGTAAAAAAATTAGATAAAAATTAGAAAATGCAAATACACACATAAAATTCTTTCAGTAAAAAAATAGTCAGCAGAAAAAATTAGACAATAGCAGTTTCATAAAATTTATTAGTAATTATTAGTGTATACAAATAGTTAAAATCGACAAATGCCTTAAATATACAAATTTTAGTCAGTTACAATTTGTTTAGTGATCGATAAGTATGTACATACAGTGTTGTGCAAAACAGCAGCAACAACAAAAAAAAAGAAACATGATTAATTTCGATGCGTACTTACTTTATTTCCAGAGAAAGCTTTCCCCATAAATAATAACCATTTCTATCCTCTTAGTAACCCATAAAAATCCACGATTGGAAAGAGATTTTTAAAGCAAGTTCGCATTGATTTTAAAAAGCATGAGAATATTAGTAAAAAAAGTGTGAGTGAACGTGTAACTCAAAGTTATTTGGTTCTTTGTTGAGAAGTATATTGTATGTAGGAGGAAATGTTGAAGTAAAAATTCAAATATGGATTTTGTTGCTTTTATTTTGCACAGCACTGTATGTGGTGGAGTCAATTGTTTATTAGATACTCTATAGAGTGTGTGTCGAGCTCGTTCATTCGCTCGTTTTAACACAAACCTTTGAGCGACTAAACGAGTTCAACAAAAGCCTATTTTCCAATGCAACAACAGAACAACAAACTGCAGCGTAAACGCAATTCAGGCTTAAAAATAAATTTAAATGATGCAGCTATTTGCCACATCGATCCAGCCTTTGTTTGAAAATTATAAGCAAAACACTTTCTGATGCCAGTATTTCCGATGGCCGACGTAATCGATGATATTCCAGTTATAATTATGAATAGACTAAATATGTACATGAATACGATGAAATACATACATACATACACGAGAAACATTCAAAACAAACATTTTGAAATTAATGAAATTTTTTTGCTTACTACGCCTTTCCCACAATTCTACAAATCAAAACTAGAAAAGAGTGTCGAAGCGTTAACGGGCTTTTTTGGGTTCGGGTCTGTCAAAATTTGATTATGTTTTACCAACAAACACCCACACTACTAAAAACGCACACTTTAACATTTGTTTCAAATGCAAATAAGAAAAGGAAAAGAAACCAAATTCTTTATAGAACAGGAAATGCGACCATTTTGCCGTTTTTCTTTTGTGCTTTTTGACAGCTTCGAAATTAAAAGTAGTGTTGTTGTAGCTGCGACACTACCTGTATTAATCTACCATGCATTATGCATGTTTTGTTTATTTTTCAACTGAAGCTGTTTCTGGCAACACAGTAAATGTTCTAATAATTATATTGCATATTTTTGGGCACTTGTACATTAATAAATGAAAAAGGGAAATGCATAGCTTTATTCACACAAAAACTTTTAGGCAAAAGCTTTTTAATTAGCTTATTGTCAGCGCTCCCACAACAGTTTTTTCAAATGACACTTCGGAGGAGAAGGTAAAATCACATAATTAATATGATATTAAATTAAATTTAATATTATTTTAGTTAGCACGTTGGTCCACTTAAAGATAATTTAAAAACGTACGTTTGTTTTCTATTGTTTGTTTCATTGCCAGGAAGGAAAAAGGACCAGCTGTTTACAACACAGTGATGGGTATTAAAAATTGTCGATTGGTGACTTGTGCAGAAAAAGTACCTAAGATATTTAAATGATATCAGAACTTTATTTTGTGTATGTATGTATATAAAAAAAATTTATTATTTCACATTTATATTATAAAATTATAATATAAAATATAAACAACGAATTAGTGTTTATATGTGCATAAAGAAAATTCCATTTATATGTATTATTTTATATGTATATACATACGTACATATCACATTTATATAACATATGTATTTGTTTATTATATACATCTAAGCATGTATATCGTCTTATCAAATGCAAAAGGGCCTATCTACATTATAACAAAATTTTCACTGGAGATAAAAAACTTAATAAAAAGCAAACTATTGTGATAAGAAATATTATCTTTTTCAGCAAAAAATAGTTTTTTGATCACAATAGTTTGATTTTTTTATTAAGCTTTTTGTCTCTCCTGGAAAATTAAAAAAAAATAGTTAGGCCGTTTTGCATTTTATATGACGATATGTATGTACATATATATGCAAATATACATTATTTTAAGTTGTTTTGTCAAAAGTACACAAATATTATTACCAAAAAGTACCAAAAAATAAGAGCGGAAATACCCCCTTAACTTGTACCAAAGAAACAGCCTATCACTGGCTTACAAATGCCACGTAACAACGTTAGAAATTTCTATTTTATACAGGTTGGTACGTTGCAACTACGGTACATTTAAATTCGGTAAGCTTTTGTATTGCTTTCCCATAACATAGACGAACAGCCGATACAGTACGGTACGGGTGCACTCCGCTAATTCTGCCTTTAAGTGCGCTACTTTTTAAAAATTAAAGTGCACAATTAATTAAAAATTTTTATTGATCAAACGTGCGCCTCTTTCCTCTCTATAAAGTTTCAGTGTCATATTCTACATTGTAACTGTTTATGTTGAATTTTCTTATTCCATTCTCATCGACAATTGCTATGAAAGAATGTTGTTTGCATAAGGAATGATGTTTACATAGATAGCGATATACACACGAACGCTGCTGAGGGTTCGAAGTGCTCTAGATTACATTCCATTGCACATTTATAAGACTATAGCAAGATATTGGATAGAACACTGTGCTTTAGCAAAACTACTTACTCACTTATTTCCGATTTTTGTTTAACAAGTATTTCAGATTGAAATACATACTTTCTTTGAATTGGCAAGGTCAGGAACCCAGTTCATGTTGTAATGAAAAATAACTGTATTCATATAATTCTAGCAGTATTTCATTTAATTCAGAATTGATTTATGTTATGAATATTTAAGTACTCAATATAAATATATATTCTTAAGTAAAAAAAAATATTAATAAAAAATTAAGTGAAAAATGTTTCCACAGATTGCGTATATGTATGTACGTGTTTTGAATGAAAATTAAATCATTTAATTAAACCGGCATTTCGTTATACGTATTTCTAATAATACACATACACTCACAATATTATTTCAGTAACGGACTGTACGTTATTCAAGAAGTAATCCCTTCAGTCATTTTTAAAAGAATAAAAATTTAAAATTTTAAACAATTTTATTTTTAACTCATTCTAACATTCATTCAAAAAACTAAGGACATATTAATACGGATTTTCGGTTACATTTAATATTGTGCGTTGTTTTCAAGTGCTGTTTTTTTTTCTTTGCTTGCTTTATTTGATTTGCTTGAGACTTCCTCTCCTACACAAACAAAGGAAAAATCTTTTATTTTTACGGGCTTAAGTCAATTAATTTTTTAACATTAAAAATTAAATGAACTTTTGGTTCAATTTATATGAAAAATGAGTAGACCGGTTTTTAAGTGAACTTTCATTTATTTTAAATTACAATATCAGTTAATTTTACATACAGAATACTTTGAGTGTGTATACATATATATTTTTTGGGAGTTTTTTTCTTGGGAGGAAATTTACTTAAAATTGTTATTTGTATCGTAACATTTGGCTGCTTAAAAAATTTAGAAGTCCTTTGGCTGGATCCTGATTACGTCGCATAACGGCTTCTTAAAGATTACCTGAGCTGATATTCGATAAGAAATAAATTGTCATGTTCGTTCCTGGCTTAAGCACAACATCTTGAATAAGCGAAGTATGAATCGATTTAAACGAAACACTTTAATTGTCTGACGCAAGCCACATTATTATTCAGTAAGATTTCGACATTATTTATCAGTAAGAATAAAAGTTATACATACATACGGACATTAGTATTAAATATTATCTGAAAAAATTAAAGTTAGAGATATACGAGTAGCTAAATAAATAGTATGTTTTTAGTATAAATATGCATATGTACTAGAGATGGACACCCCGCTCACATGAGTGTCGTGAAACATTCGTGAGTACTAGGGTTGTTAATTATTCGTATTTTTTATTTGTTCGAATAAAATTTCATGATACTTTTTTTGTTCGAATAAAAGAATAATTTTGAAATTTTGTTCGAATAATTCGAAAGAACAAAGAATAAAAAATTTATGATTAAAAGAGCATTAAAGAGCATATCAAGTTTGTATGTTCTTTTCTTTGATTTTTCTAAATAGTTCAGATCTTCATCAATACTGTTAACGATTTTTGCGTTAGTACAATTTCTTACTTTATTTATAGACTTTTTTAGATCAGTTAATACTCGTAAAACGTCATCAGTTACCTCAGAAACGTCATCTTATTCTTCATCGTAGGTGAGGTCATTCGCAATACATATTTTCATCACAAAATAATCGTGAAAACAAAGGATTTGCGTACTCCTTTGCTTAGCTTCTTGTGGCATATTATAAAGAGCTAGTTTTGGATAGGAAATTCCCACAGTTCATGAATAATATTAAAGTATTTAATGATTTTATACGTCGTTCATTAATTATTCGAATGTTAGATTATTCGAAAAATGTTGTTCGAATAATTCTTTATTCTAAATTGAATAGTGTTTGTTCGTTCGAACAAAAATGAAAAAATTGTTCGAATTATTCGAATAATTTTTATTCGAACGACAACTCTATTGAGTACACAGAAGAATTAAAAATACAATTTGAATTACTGACATATGCAGTATTCAATTAATTTTGTTGATAGGATATATGCATTTGTTATTAGGATATATGCATGCGATCATTCAATAAGTTTTACAACGTACATATCGCTCCTTAGTTGGAACATAGTTATATATATCTTAAAAAACGTGATTTTTGAGTTAAGAATGCAGAAATATTCGTCGTATCGCTCTTCATTTTGTGTGTATACAAATGTCTTGCTTACTCACCTCTATTTATTTATTTATTTATTTATTTTTCCATTGATATGTGTGTAAATTAAAAACTTTAAACTCGTTTTCTGAGTTCTGGGTTTTAAGCGGCATCCAGTAAGCTTCTTCCGTCATGGTGGCCGTTCTAGTTTTTTTCTTCCTCTGTTACGTCTTTCTTCAATTGTTCCTTTGATTATTTATTGCAGAAATTTGCATTTATCATTTCTCACGATATGCCCCAGATATGACACTTTTCGTGTTTTCACCATTTTAATCCGTTGTCAATCCACATTCATTCTCCTCAACACCTTCTAATTTTTAACTCGATCTGTCCAGGGTATCTTTAGTTTATCCACATTTCAAACGCCTCAAGCTTTTTCTCATCATTCGCTTCAATAGTCCATGTTTCTGCAGCACGGACCATACAAATCTTTTAATAAGTCTGGGGCCTAATCGTCGCTTTCGATATCGAGCTGATTCGATTGAATTTTGTTAGTTTGAGATTATGGCATTCGCTATCGAAAAATATAAACACATTATTCGATATCGAATGTCATAATGTTAAACTAAGAAAACTCGATCGAATCAGCTCGATATCGAAAGCGACGATTAGACCCCTGGTTTTTGTTTGTATACCGATATCATCACTTGTTATTATTTTTTAGTATTGGTTGAAGTTTAATAACACAATTAATTGAATAAGTATTTTCAGTAGTTGAAATCATATTTTAGTTTTTTTTTGTAAACAGAAAATGTTATAAATTTTGGGAAATATTTTAATTAATTGAATATATAATTAATTGCAACCAAATGTAGTTTTTGATAAATTGATTTACTAGAAAAAGTTTTCAGGAATATTTTTTTATAATAATTATAAAGTTCTAAAATATAAAAGGAGAAGTCTAAAGGTACGGTCACACTTGTCAAATATTTACCAAAAACAACGTGACCAACAGACAAGCTAATGTTGCATTTTCTTTAATTAAAATATATTTTTTAAATATGTGTTAGCATTTATTAAAAATAATATAAAAAATAGCATTTTGCTTATACTATTGTAATTTTTATAACTCTCATTGAGTTTTTAAAAGTTTTTGTATAAGTAAAGAGGTTTGAAACATTTAAAAATTAAAGTTTAAGGTCTACTGATGATTTGGCTTTAGCACCAATGAAATGCATGTATATAGACTAGCTAAAAAAACCCTCAACAAACAAAAGTTTTTTAAATCTGTGAAAAAAGATATCGAGGCAATCTCGATTAATATAAATTTGAAAAAAAAAATAATAAACAAAATTTTTTTGCTATTTAAACATATTTTTGCGTGAGTTAATGAAGCATTCACGACAAAAATATAATTTTTCAGGCTCACTTGCTTTAAGCATGTGTGACTTCTTATGCTGGTGGACACAATTGTTCGGAAGAAATTCATGATCCCATCTCTTATTTGTACAAAAATAAAAATAATAATAAAAAACACATGAAAATGTATTTAAAGACATAAATAGATACATTATGAAAAATGTATGATGTACTTGTATAAACAAAACCTTCTTTCAGAAACTAAGTAAGTGCCAAATTATAAAGCAACAATTTAAGTGGAAATTTTATTTAAAAAAATAAAAAAACATGATAAATTTGTATGTTAATAATAACCAAATTAATGACGTCAAGTTTATGGGATTAAGTGTATAATAATAATTATTTTGACATATAAATCTTAGATAAAGTTTTAAGCTATTTTAGTGCTACGTAGCATTTTATTATACGAGTACATGCATGTATAAAAACTCAGCGCAGCAGTTAAAAGATCTAAGAGTATTAAGTATTTATTATTTTCAGATCCTTAGTACTCGAAAGGAGTTACTGATTATTTTCTGAGCTGTAGTTTTATAACTGAATCGAAAAGAAAATTGAGCAGCCAAAAATACAACTCTGTCTAAAACTGCAACTTCTTTACAAACAATTATTTAAAAGTATCGAGTAGTATTGAGTAACCAAGCTAAGCTTAACTTGGGATTGGATAATTTAACTGATTTTCTATAATATTTACATTCAGTTTTACATAAGTTTTTTTTTGCAAATAACGTCTATGTTACAAATAAAATAAAGTATTACAAATAACAACTTGAAAATCTAAATAGTTAGAAGTCATTGAATACTGCGTAGCGCTTTTGAAGAAATTGTTGTGCTTGATGTCAAGTATTTTATTCAATGATCTGTTGCACAAATATTTTATTGCGGGCTAAAAACTTGTTTCCACGAACACACATACAATTAAAAAACCACTTGCCTTCGTTAGGGTTTGAACCGTCGACCATCAGCATGCCTTACTACTCCGCCACTCGGAGAATAATTTGCCCATTTATTTACTAATGCAGACGGTACATCGTTTGTGCGGAAAAATGTGCTGCTCTTAATAGAACTCATTACAAAGTTTTTACTGCGAACGTTAGCAAATATGTAAATGACATTTAAATCTTAATTTTATATATAAATTATGTAAATATATTCGCACTTCAAGTGCTTAGGCTGACTCAATCTGTAGCAAGTATTGCATTATTTACCATTAAATGTTTTCACAAAGGTCTAGCAACTCTTATACATATCGCACTTGTTCCTCTAAAGAGAGTCAAAACAAAATTTACAAATTTTCAGTAGAGGCAAAAGAAAAAAATTTGTTATATTACTTTTATATCAAGAAGAGGGATACCACTGCATTTTTTTCGAAATTAGAGAAAATTATGTAAGATTTTTACAGTGGGCAGATATGACCGCCGTACATCGATTTCTTGCAAAAAGTGTAAATTGAATAATTTTGAGTTGACTCTCTTTAGAGGAACAAGTGCGATATGTTATCAGTTATATGTATTTATATATATCCTAAACTTCAACAAAAATTATAAAATTCTTCCTGATATATAAAGCAATATTACAAAATATCAGCAACAGTGTGACGCACTCATACAACAGATACTACTTAGTAAACGGCAGCTCTATTAATTTGAACATGCAAATGTATAATAAATTATGTAGAAAAATGTTAAAAGAAGTGTCATTAAGAGCGTTTATTAATATTAGAATGCCGTCTCCATTGTTATTTATAGCACTAGCTGGTTTATTTTACACGTGTAATTGTGTAAATTAAATAAATTAACATCTAATTGGAAAGCTTCGCATGTACAGTTTGTCAATAAAGTATTTGCAAAACAACGAAAAATGGAAAATTTTATATTCATAGCAGAATTATAACAAACTAATTTCAAATAATTTGTTATATTAGAATTAGACTCGTGTGAGGCCGGAATCCGATCC
This sequence comes from Gymnocheta viridis, assembly GCA_956483585.1. Lineage (NCBI taxonomy): Eukaryota > Metazoa > Arthropoda > Insecta > Diptera > Tachinidae > Gymnocheta > Gymnocheta viridis. The sequence goes on along the minus strand of OY101441.1, from coordinate 120,917,431 downwards.
AGTGGAACGGAAAACAGATATTTCCCAAAACGATCAAAATATCTATTATTTCTACGTATGACGTCATATACAATTTCCCCATCCCCAAAATTCCCTCACGTTAAGCACAGGATAGACCGGAGATGAAACAATAAGGTTATGTTTTAGCCTAAAGCAGATTTTTTACCATTAGCTTATAAATGAAAAGACTTAGCAATATCATTTATCATGCAATTTCGCATTAGTGTGTGATAGAGATAGAATAACAATCACAACTGCAACGACAAATAGTCTTGTGTCATCTCTGGTCTCTTTTGTGCGATAAGCGTTTTAGCATCTGCTTCATATGCATTAAAATTCGGATGTGGGATAATTTCCTTCTACATAACTTGACAATAAGTTTGTTTGGGTGAACACTGGTGATGTGTGGTTTATGACCATGGTATAATTATCACAGGTAATAGCGATTCTACAACAAATTACAACACCAAAAACCACAGTCATGTTGTTGGTAGAAACGTACAAGGTTTATGTCAAAATCTACTTATCTCGCACACATTCATAATCTCTATCAAATTTACTCACACACGCATATTGTTCGTAGAAATATACAAAGATTATGTCAAAACCTGTTGTCTGTGTAACGCACACATTCTCAAATTTACTAAGTCAGCTGTGCTATTAGCATTACCTGATATTATTGTACCATGTTTATGACAGTTCCCTTTTTTTAGCTTGTGTTTCTTGTATGTAAATTTCAGTATCAACTACAGATATTGTAATTAGAGAATAATTCGATATCTAGAACAAAATCTGGCTTGGTACCGCAAAAAAACAAAGACAACAAATTGCGAATTCCAACTTGGTTAAGCAGTTTTGGTAAATTCAGAATTCACCAATAATTAACTTATTTTTAAAATTCTTTTTCAAATAAAATATTTTTTTCAAAGATTTTCTTGACATACTGTACTTTTATATTTCCATTCTTATTGTTTATTTAGGTTTATTTTGAATTTCACGTGGGATAAAAGTTTTAACCAATTCTTTATAAAACTTAAAGTTATAACAAATGACATACATAAACATAAATGCTGATAATTAGTTTGTCACTTTATTTATTTTTGTGTAGTTTTTAGACTGGAAATTAAAGAAAGCATGTAGAATAAATATTGATCACGAAATGTTCTTCTACTGTAGATTGATTAACATTAATTTGCTGACAGGTTCGATTGAAGCCCTATTTGTTGCACACATAAGAGATTTTATTATTTTAAGTACTGTTTCTGCAATGCGTTCGTTTTGTCCAACATGTCTAAAAAGTTTTTATTGAAATCTCTTAAAAATCTATGAGCTTTTCTCTTCATCATATTAGATAATGCGGCCTATTAAAATTGTCGTTATGTTAGAAATGAGCATTTCCTCGTCATCGTTTGATCAACTTTTTTTCCTCTTTCACCATTTGAAAAATCCTATTGCGAATTTGTAAACTGATCTATAAAGCTCGCAGAGGTTAATTTAGATTCTAATTTGGTGTATACTTTTACCCATTTGACCAGATAAACTTCATGTCGAAATTCTTATAGTGAGTTACATGGCAGCTGCTTTAACACCAATTACATATTTCTTCCCTTCGAAATGTGAGATTTCGATGCTAAGGTCTTCGCGTAATTATGCCACGCTCAGCATGAGTTTAACAGCCTTGTTTTGGCCCATTGACTGGGTGTAGTGGCAATAACAGTGGCCCAACACAACTTCCTTTGAGCATTTATTGGGCCTACTCTGCCCTATAAAAAATGAAAAAATTATAATAATAATAATAATAAAATAAAAATTATTTTATGTTTATTATCTTAATATGTGCCAAATTTTATAGTTATAACCACATTGTCAATATAAGTTTTAGCACCTAAATTTAAAAAAAAAACAAACTTGTTTTTCGTTAATCATATTTTTGAAAATTAAATGGACGATCTTTTATATTATAAATGATCGTGCAGGGTGGCGCTAATTAAGCAAATAAATTAACAAATATTTGCTAAACGATGTTTTTTTTTCAAATCTTTAAACATTAAATAATAGATTTTAAGATTTTAGTGGAAATTACCATTATGAGTTTACTATATCGTTAGCTGAAATGCAAAACCGCTTAACTAACAAATAATTTTAAATTGCAATTTTCATTGTTTATACGAGTAGTGTTTTATGTCATAACATTAATGAATAACATTTTTTTTTAATTTTTTTTAGTTATGTGGTTTTGCATTTCAGCTAACGATATGTATTTAATACATGTTATTTACTTGTGTTTTAGTAAGTTATAATTGCAATTTTATTTAGCACTGAAAGTATTAAATTTATTATGATAAAACTTATTGACTTTTCGCATAAAGTATTTTATTAAATAAATTAAATGAAACGCACAGTAGGGCCGCCGAAAGTTTGAGTTTAAGCAAATGAAAGTGTTATGTTCATCTGTGTGTGTTCCATCGCATAAGCCCAACATCAAAATATTATATACTTACATACATATATTTATAGCAGCACCTCACGAAAAAAGTCGAATCAGACGCCTGTCTGAGCGCACCTTTTCCTACACCGATTTCTTATATTTTTTCTACACTTTCCGCCAACAAAGGAACATTTGCTTGCAACATTTGTTAAGTTTAGTGCAAAGTGTAATCAGAGTTATACTGAAATAACACGCATTTTCAGAAAATAAAAAATTAATAAATAATAATAATAATATATATCTCTACAAAAATATTCAATACTTGCTCAGGTGCTTGAGTTTCAATAAGAAAATCTATTGCATAACCGACCCATTTTATATACTTATTTTTAATTTGAAAGATAACATCAAAAACTAACGAAACTCTGACGTTAATTTAAGCAATACTCAACCAATAAATACTTATTAGCACCTTTTCGAATCACGATAAGGCTTTCAAGAACGCCTAACTTTCAACGTAAAGACGGCAATCGCGATAAGAGGATTATCTTAATAGATTTCGGGGCAGTCTGCAATAAATCTTATCTATAGTGCCGAAATTAATTAATAAATAAATCAAATAAATGGTAAACTAGCGGGCTATATGCGTCTGTACCGAATCGTAAACACCCTTCACTGAAATATAATATAAAATATGTATGTATATGTTTCTGCGATTTGTAACTATTATAATAAGCTGCACCCGGCATAAACTTTGATGGCGAAGGACTGAGTTAATATGCTAACAAACATATGCTGTTACTGCACTAATCACTACTTCAACTTTGGCATTTTAAGTTATTACTTTGAAATGGCAATGTCAACTACTTACCAGCTCGCATAACAAATAATGATATAGAAATGTCAATACTTAGAGTCATTGAATGAATACACAAGTCACAATAAAAACTAAATGCCGGCTTTTAGAAGTGAACTTGTGTTGTGTTTGTTGTCAAGTGTTTTACTCACTGCTCTATTGCACAACTGTTTTATTACGCGCTAAAATCTTGTTTTCACCAACACGCGCATACACAATTTAAAAAAAAGCACTTACCTTCGCTAGGGATTGAACAACTCACCATCTGCATGATAAGCCATTGCTCTACTACTGCGTAATTCAGTGAGCAATTTACTTGAGTATTTACTAGTAAGTAATTATATAACTACTACACAGTAATCCAGTCGATATGTAGTTTGTATGGAAAAGTATGTGGTTCTTAATAGAAGTCATTACAAAGTCTTTCCCCAGCTTATTGATTTACGTATGTACTTCTTTTTATGTTAAACAACCACGTGTAAAAAATCTCTGGTCTGGCAATACATTACACGAACAATTCCACAACATGTTGTGGATACGTATTGAATGCGTTAAATGTATCTCATAAATAAATTCTATGGCAGGGATGGAAAATTCAATATAATAGTACTTTTATCAAATATGTAATACAGTCGAGTTTTTATAACTCGAATCACCATTATCCCCCAAAAAATTTCGACTTACCGAAGCTTTGAATTGCAAATTTTTTTCGTCAACAAAAAATTGACGAAACGTTGGGAGAAATATGTAAACAAAAGTTTTTTATTTACATGAAAATAATAGGCCTAATTAGCTTATTGGAAATAAACAAAAATAGGAAAACAATTCAATTGCAAACATTTTTGCACATTAAATGATGAATATGTATATATATATATATATATATACATATGTTATTTAAAACAGTCACTTACAATAAGTAAGTTACCACATATAATTAGTAAGTTACAATGAAGTAAAATATTCTAAAATTAGTGATTTGAAATTATTATTTTTTTCTTAATTTCAATACAAAATTAGCTCTGTAGTGCTCATCGTTGTAGTGTCATTCGATTGCTAATATAAATTCAATGTTCGGAAAGAATTTTATACATTTACGAAAGTCTCTAACCATCTCCATCCAATCGCCGTTCCGCTAAAAAATACAATTTGAGAACAAATTTCCACATTTTTATAAAATAAAAAATTTTTCTGATCTTTCCTACGATTTTAAAGATTTTCCTCTACTACTGTTTTTACTACTTTTTGTTTTTTTATTATATGCACGTTGACATTGCGGCAAATGAGCGATTTGCATTTGATGCATCATAATTGTTTTGCATAAAACGAATTTTAATGGAAAATTAAAATAATATCGAACTCTCTATTGTTTATTCAATCAACACTTTTCGTATTAAAATGTGAAAATTTACATAACACATATTAAAAAAATTTAACATTTTGTTCCGTGCGTCTTCAAGTATTTCTACAGGTATCTGATGATATGCACATACATAAGTATGTAAGTATGTATGCACGGATTGCTTTCATAAATTCCTTGTCCATTTCATTAATATATTTGACTTTTCCATCTCTGAAGCTTATTAATTCTCTCAAAACGAAAACGGCAACGACACACAATCATTTCACATACTCACATACATATAAATGTACATTAGGCTGGTCCATATTTTGTTTTCAATTGCTCGTCTATTGACAAAATTTGGGAATATCTTAATTAGTAGATTTTATATTTTACTTAAAAGTAACCATTCGATTTTTAATTGTCGAAACTCATATGCCTTCGTTTTGAAAAACAAAATTTAATTTCTGAAACGTAATTAGAATAAAATATTTAAATGACAATGTGGTTTGTAATTACATTATAAAATGAAAAATAAAAACAGAAAATTATGGTAGTTTTTAAGCAAAAAAAGCAGTAAAAAATTATTATTTTCAGGCAAAAATAATAAAAGTTTAAATAAAAAATTTGTTAAATAAATAAGTAAAACTCAAAAACCTGAACTATTTTTCGAGCAACAAATTAAATTCAATTATAATCAGTATTCGTCAAATTAAAAATAAAAATTGATAAATATCACTAAAATCGCAATATATGCAAAATTGTTCATAATCCTATTTCTTTGATCAAGGGAGTGTTAATGAAAAATTCGATAACTTAGCACATAGTTTTCTCTCAGTATAAGGCCTTACTGGCAAGCTAAAAATTTTTCTTATTGCATATTTTGTAGATTGCGTCTTTAATCTATTTTGAAGTTTCAAATATTTGGTAAAATATGCAAGCCCATCACACATCTACCAATTATGTAGAAACACATTTTTTTCTCAACAAATTTTACCGTCTACTGAGAGGAATCTATGTGACAAGTTTCAGATTGCTTCATCAAAAATAGACAATAAAGAAAACATAAAACTCATAAAATATTAAAACACCACATACAGTTGCAATATAATTATGCATTTTTTCATATTGCAAGTTATATCTCCAATGTGTATATGTAACAGTCGAAGGTGGCACAATATATTGATCAAAATCAAAATCGCACAATATGTGCAATGCTGCCTACATTTTTCGGTATGTTTACTTTTTTATAGTGAGAGTAGTTGCTTAATATTTTGTTTGAAAGTATTATTGCATTTATTAATAGTATGAGGAAAAAAGGCAAGCATGTGAAGTATAATATATTCAATAATATTGCATATTGTATTTGCCACTTAAGAATTGTAGCAGATACATTTCTTATTCATTTCTTTGGGAGTATGGCTATGTAAAAAAACAAAAATAGGGCCCGCCCTAATGTACATAGATACATATGTATGTGAAAATAAAAAAAAATCTGAATTCGCCGTAAAGCAAAAAGCCACAATCTATACAAGACCCCAAAGTAGAAGAGTACGCCAATTATTCAACGCAAGCTTCTATAAAAATCGTTGAACCTACAATTTGCAAATCAGTCAGTCAGTCAGTTAGAAGGCAACAAACACTTTCGAGTATTCGGTTAAAAACGATCACAGAACGCTGAAATTGAGGCGACTACAAAGAGTTCTTTTGAATTGCAAGCAACAGCAGCTATCTTTTGGCTCGAAACAAATCAAAGATATTTTTAAAACAAATCACATAAAACTGCCTTTTTGGAAAAAATAAATGTATATTTTAAAATTTTCTAATAACGTTAGTTGCCGACGTGAAGGTCATGTCAGAAATTTAGCATAATTTTCTTTTAAAATACATCCTAAAATCCAAAAAATAAAAAATATTAATAGGTACGACGACAAAAAAAGTCTATCAATAAAACATTTTTGTGGCCATAAAACCAGTTTTATTTTTATTTCATCATTTGCTTACACCTGCATGGGAAAAGTTATGAGATTGAAATTTACCACAAGTCCTCAACGAAAAAGTGCCTTGGAAACGTTACAATCATCAAACACGTTTAGAGTGAAGAAATTACAATTATTTTATATGTTTAATAATTTGTGCAAAAGAAAAGCTTTTTTAAATAAACAATTGACATTATTACCGTTACAAACGAAATTATTTATTAAATATTACGAAATATTCTAACAATTAAATAAATTTAAAGTGAAATTCCAAAGAGACTTTTAGAAGGAAGTCAGTTGTTGCACGAAAATAACAAGGAAAAGAAATAAAGAAGCCCTTGCGAGAAAATTTGCTTTATAAAGGTTACAGGAAGGAGGACAAATAAAAAGTTTTTAGCTGGAGAAAACTAATTAAAATAATTATTTGGATTTATTACAGACAGGGTAAGAAGTAGTGGTGTTGTTGTATCTTTCTTTAAAAAAACATATGGTTACTTACATAAATACATACACACATGTGTACGAGTATGTACATGTGTATGACCGACCACATTTATAGAAGACATTTATGTATCGAAATATTAGGTTGTCCTTACTGAGTTTAAATAACATTTTATTTATAGTTTTGGCTGTCGGTCGGCCTCAATGTGCGTGTTGATGAAAATATAAATGACGTAGAATGTACATATGTACGTCATCTAGTTTGCTCTCCTTGTGCCACACTTTGTTTTTGGCAAATAGCATAAAAAACTGAAAATTATAAATATGGGGGCTATATTCCATTAAGTATGAGCAAATTAGAATGTCGAAAAATGCGTTCAGTGTTCTTGAAAAACAGTTTTTAAGAAGGTTTTTTAATTAAATTTTATTAAATTTTTCCTCTCTTTTATTTGGGGCCAAATTACGGCATTCGATATCGATCGAAATTTCCATCTAATTTTTATTGCTTCTCTTTGAGAATTTTCTTTTATTGTTTTAAATTTTAAGGGTCTCAACAAGGCAATCGCATTAGCGAAAAGTGGAATCAGCTGATCAAAAGTGCATCTTTTGTATGGAAAAAAGCTTGAGAACAGTAATTTATTTTGTACAGTGCAGTGGCTGTTTTTCCTATTGTTTTAGGGATGCGATAACCTGGTTACTCTGCGTTGTGCCTCATTTTATAAAATGAAACGAAATTTTTAGGAATTTAATCTATTTTTCCAAACAAATTTCGATCGTGTTTAGTTTTTCGAAATTTTAGAGAATCTTTGATATCACGTTTCCATACGTTTCTTTTTTTTAATTTAAACACATACATATCGTCACCTTAAATGCAAACGAACGTAACTACACAAATATTGGAAATAAAGTTTTTGATTGATTATGGTTCGTCTTGTCAAAATACATGTTTACGCAAAATTTTAGACAGAAGCGGCTTTTTTATTAAAGAAATTTAAACGGAAGTAAATACAAGTGCATGTATTTTGTAATTTTGTAAAAAAATAATTTTTGCCTTGTCTTCTTCAGAAATAAATAAGGCTATATATTATAAAAAAATCAAAGAATTGCAAAGAATACTTTATTATTATTAACTTTATAACGTTTTAAGCTTCTCCTTTAAAATAAATAAAAGTGTAGTTTCTTCCATTTGCATTTAAGATGACGATATGTACATATTTTTTAAAATGTTTCGAGGATTGATTTTGCTGAATTCAATTAATAATTTCATTAAATTATTATTAAGCGATGAGAAGTTAATTACACTACCAAAACGGAACAGAACAGGACACTATACTATCATCATCAACGTTGTTATGTTTGCTTGTTTGTTTCAAGCACTTTTCATATGGATTCTAGAAATTAAGAATATCAACTATTTAACAGAATTATGTCAAGATAAATATTTTATATTCCGAACTCTCGCTATTGTAACTCTTCAGATGTGGTATAATTAATAACTTTCTTGTTAGGTGCTACTGTTCTCCCCGCTCATAGTCTACCAGGCTTAGGTACATTATTTTCAAATTTTATTTAAAAACTCTCTATATAGCAGTTCTCCATATACAGGATAAATAAAATACTTTTGCATTTAGAGTGCGCACCTTCCCCCGGTCCTCTATTTCTCTACCTAAACCAATAAGTTGGAAGATTTTTATCGTAATCGGATGAATAGTACTGCGAAAAACAGACAGACAAATCGAAGTTCTTATGTTGGCAAGAAGAAAATGCATTTTTATCATGTTTCAAGAAACTCAATAAACTTTATATAAATCACTAAAGAAACATTTCTATCCGCAAAATAAAAAAATCTAAATTAGTTAATAGTATCTACTAGTTAATTTTCAGTTGCTTTATTTAGTGGTTAGTAACGCATTCAGCCTAATTATAAAATGAGTTCATCATCTGAAATGTTGTGAAAATCAGCTACGTGTTGTCAACGTATGACCATCGAAAAATAAATTTTTATTTATTAAATTTTTGTCATTTTACCTTTTTATTTTTGTTGGAAGCTTTAATTGTAATTGAATTTTTAATTTCATTCTTTTTGCTAGATATTCGGCGATTTATTTGAATTTTTTTTAGTGTTTCCGCTTTCTGAAAGAAAAAAGTTTGAATTTTTTGTTTATAATTTGATGTTTTGTAACTTTGTCAGTTTTTTATTGTAATAGAATTTTGTTATTTTGTTTCTATAGTGAATTTTCTTGGTATCTTGGTGATATTTTATAGAATGTTATAATCAGGTATGTGATGGAACTCGATTTTAAAAACGAATGGATTCACAAACGAAAAAAGTTGTGATGTACTCATTATTTTCCTTTTGTGAATATTTCAAAATATGATTTTTATAGATTTTCCAATTATTTTTAATAACTTTATTTTCAAAATACTTTTATAATTGAATATAATTTTTTATATTCAAGTCATTAACTTGATATCAGGTCCAAAATTATTCTAAAAATCGTTCGAAATTCGCCACACCATTTTAAAACGATCGCTTTGAAATCGATGTATATCCAATCACATGCCTGAATTTTGGTGTATTTTCTTTAGGAAATTTTGATTCTTTAGCATAATTACGATAATTTGTTCATAATATTTATATATATCGATTTTTTGCTGCATTTAAAATTTTTCGAATTTTTATTTTTGATTGATAGAAAAAAAGAACAAGAACAACATGAAAAATTTCAGAAAAAACGTATGTAATATTCGATGTATGTCTGACAGATTGGTTTACGTTTAGGTTTATGTTCGAAAGATAAATTTTAGTCGAATACGCGTGTACAGATGTGTTCTTTTCTTTGTTTATAAGACCAGCATATATCTGGCATCGCAAAAAGTTGTAGCAATTGCAAATGAAATATCATAGATCTGGATTTGGAATTAGCAAAGCCAAAGGAATTTGGGGATATTTTATTCATTTTGACCGGGAAATTTTTCCTTGACTCGCGCCTGCCCATCCATATGGCTGGCTAAAATTAAAAAAAATTAAATAATAAATCCGAAATTAATTTTTTTCTGTTAATTATTTGTTCTACCACAAGAAGCTTAAAAATTTGTCGAAAATAAGAGATGTTAATGCAACAACTAAACCTCCAGTTAAAAAAAATCTTTTGATCTGCTATAAATTTAATTAGAAGTTTTTTGTTATTGTCTTCAATAAAAGCACATAACAAAAAGCATTAGAAGCAACATGAGTGCGAGTGAAAAGAAACAGTTTGATGTGCAAGTTGTACTTGATAGTCTTTAAGCGTTTAGAAATTTTAGGAAATTTTTCAAACAAATACGTATGCAGATTTAAGTTTTATCACAATTTAAAATTTATTTATATACACACACACACTTTTTCAGCACATATAAAATTTATTAGTTGGCTGCTCTTTTTGGTTTTGTTTATTTTTCTAATCTTTTTTTTTATTATTTAAAATGTGATAATTTAGAAATTAGTCGTTTTTGTTATTTTTTATTGTATCGCGCTTATCATTTTATTATGCAAAAAAGAAAAAAAAATAGACCTTCTTAATCATCAAAAATATACAAGACATATTTTAAGGCTTAAGAGAATTTTCAGAGTAAGAAGCCGACCACAAATGAACACGTTGCAATTTTTTTTTGTGAATTTGTCAAGATGGCCTTTTATATTTTTTTACGTATCCGCGTCCAATTTATGTTTGATCAAGCGATTCAAAATAAATTTCCTTAACACCCCCGCCGCTATTCAAATTGTAAGTTCAATATTTTATTTAAATCACATCTTCATTGTAATAAATTGTATTATTGTGAAAACAGCGATATAGTACATATCACTTACTTCATGTAAATTTCTAGAGTTTGCGTAAATTAAATTTTATGTATAATTTCCATTAAACTAATTATTTATTGAAGAGATAATGTCATCTGTTATCAACATATTTCATTTACAATGCAAAAAAAACTGTAACAATACTTTACGATCGTATAGTATGCAAAAATATCATAAACGATGCGATAACCGCTGCTACAGAGTAATTTCATTATGTAGGTTAGCATATAAAATAAAAAATATCAACAAATTAAAAAAAAAAATAAAACTTTTGTGTAAATACAAACAAAAAGTATGCATACATGCTAATTATTTCTGAAAACAATTGCAATGCAAGTTTGTTCTCAATCGACTAAAAACGAGTACAATGTACATACATACATGTGTATGTACGAGTATGTAAGTACTTGATGCACAAACACACTTGACCGTGATTAAGACCAATTCGATAAACAATATTATTTAACAAATGACAATAAATACACACATTTATTTGTTTATGCAGTGGCATTTTTCTAAAAACACCAACATTAATTTTTTATGTACAAAGATTTTAAAGAAGCTGCATAATGCAGGCACAGTGACTTTTATGTATAAATTTAAAATTCAGGAAAAAAAATTTATTCTCCAAAAAAATTAACTGCCTGTTTGCCTCGATATCGAAAGAAAATTTTCTTTCGTTTAATTCCATTTAAAACAAAAACAAAATTATAAAAGTTGTTTTGGTTTCAAATATAATAATACGAAAGAAAATTTTCTTTCGATATCGACGAACAGGCAGTAAAAGAAATCGAAAATACTAAAAACTCAAAACTATTCCAGAAAGTCAAATTATCTAAAAAAAAAATCGAACTTTAAGCAACAATTTCAAAATTTGGACAAAAATAATTTAATTTAAAAATAAAAAAACAAAATTTTAACTGCAAAAAAAAATTAAAATTAAGGCAAAAAGAAAATCAAGCAAAGGGGGAGGGAGACCGACGCGCGCACGAAGGGTCTCATACTTTTAATTTCTACAAGAATGTTTTTTATTCATAAATTCTCAAATCTTAGAATTCTGCTTGATTCAAAGCTTAACTTTATTGCTCATATACATATATCAATGACAATAAGCTGGCTATGAGCAAAACGTACAATTCTTACCGGGAGGTACGAGAAGCACATAAAATTGCTTTTCTAGGGCTTGATGAAATCGTTGCTTACATTGATGCTTTAACGCATGACTTCGTTGAAACTGAATTGTTACAATTGATGATCGCTATTTGTATTACACTTTAATTTAGTTGTCTCTGTAGTTTTCAATAAATTTTAGTTTTATTTTAAACGCTAGAGGTTGTGATTGTTTTGACATTGGCGAATTTGTGGTTAATAGACAAAACTGAGAAGAAAATTAACAAAAATACTTAGTAAAAATTATAAATAAAACCACAATACCATAGACAAAAAAACTTAATACTTTTCAAAACATATTGATTAATAATAAAAAAAAAATTATAAAAAAATCACGCCAACAGTAGTGGCTGCCTTAACAAGAAAACTTAAAAGTTAGTTTAGGCAAAGTATATCAAAATAATTAATCAGCTGATTATCTAGTTTTTAAAGTTATTTATTGCATATTAATTAAGCAGCTATAATTTGTTGAAAATTTGTTGCAATTTTAACAGTGTAAATAAAAATATTGCTTCAAATTGATTACTGCAGCGGCCTTATCGCCAAATTTTGTTAAACAAATTTTATATTTTTGTTTTAATTATTTTCAGTTAAATTCTTTAATTTTCTTTTGTTTGATAACAACGATCGTAATGGCATTTGGAATACAATTGGCAGTTCATTAAATTTGTTAAGTGAAAATGTTACAGCTGGCCAAATTTTTTATTTTTATTTTCATATTTAATTACGGACTTCAATATCCACATTTTAAGCTTATACTGCCGTACTTAGAGAGAAGGCCGTAAAATTCACTTACTGCCTTTTTTCTTTAATAAGACATTTTCAAATATATTATTTCGCAAAGTATGTAAAATATACTAAATTGCTTATACATATTTCCAAAAACTTAAATTTCAGTTGTCTTTTATATTGAAAGGAATTGTTTAGCTTGAGTTAAAATCTGAGTTTATCCATTTCTTTTTAATTTAAGAATTTTTTTAGAAATTCCTTATTTTATTAAGAAAGTAATATTAGAATAAATTATCCATCAGACTAGCAGAACGGATCACTACTGATTTCGAGATCGCTCTTTGCGTTCTTTGTGCGATTTAACCACTTTTGACGGTGAATACTAGTGACTAGTATACGAATATTACTTTCTTAATAAAGTTATGAATTTATCAAAGTATTTCTTAAATTAAAAAATAAATTAATCGACCTAAAACAGTGCAACTAATTACGAATGCAAAAGCAGATAATATATAAACTAAATTTCTTCAAAATTCCGACTTCTATTATATTCTGCTGATATTCTAACTTTCAAATAAATCTGGGAGGTTGCTCTCTTTTGCGATGCAAAAGCAATTTCAGTTCATCAAGTTTTTAATTTCATACCATTTTTCTTTCGCATCGCAATAGAGAGTAACCCCCCTGACCAGTTTTTGCAAGTTTTCGATTTATTAATTATTATTCATATCGTGATCGGCTCCATTGTGCAGAGTTTTATTCTTCATAGCAATGAATATTATCGGAAACTATAAGAACAATAAATTTACAAAATCCATGTAAACAAATTCCTAAAACCGCTAATTCGTATTCAATTGACTGGTTAATTTATTAAAAGAATGTTTGTATAAATAATTTTTTGAACGAAAATTTTATGCAAACATTTTTATTTACGCAACTTCTGAAATCATGTACGAGTATTTATCCATTCAATAACTTTGATTTTTTTTGCAACTGTTTAGCAGGCGCATTAGTTATTGATTGATTGCACATGAAATATGGGCAAATAACTTCTTGCTTAATTTCTCACTTTCGAGAATTCTACAGACGATTGATTTTTCCTAGTGAAACATGATGTTTTAGTCATTCGGTTAGAACGAAAAACGTATTTAATTCCTTTTTTATGCTGGCAAATTACAAGATGCTTGCAAGTGCATTCAAATAGAATTAAATATATTAATGTAATTGAAAATAAACAAAACAACTTTATTATTATGTTTGTATGTATGTATGTATATGTACATATATGTATGTAAAACATTTATTATTTAATATTTAAAATCTGTTACAAACTGGTCTTCTGCCACTTTCAACTAGTGCAATGAAATCAAATCAATAAATTAAATTAAATTTAAACTGCCAGTTGTAGTGCCAGTAGTATTTTTCTGTTGTTGTGTTAAAGACTTTAACTTAAAGTAGAGAAAACAAATTAATAAATTCTTGTGATTTCGTATACATAAATATTTCCTAATGCTTTGAAGTTAAAGTTATATAAATTTTGTGTCATTTTTTTCATTCTTCTAATTATTAAGACAGAGAAAAAAACTAGCGTTTGATAAAAGCTGGAACAAGTTATAATTTTTTTTATATCAAACAGTGTGCAAGCTAACTACAGCACTTTTTATTGGATGTGTTCTAGACCAGTGCTATTCAACCTTTTTGGCTCGTGTACCACTAAATTCACGACAAACTTTTCGCGTACCACCAAAAAAAAATATAATGTACTGAAAAAATAATTAGATCAATAAATACCAAACAATTTTAAAATTTTTAATCCATTTTATTTATTAATAATAAAAAACAATAAAATTAAAAAAAAATAATAAAAATCACAAAAAACATAACAAGAACATGTACATTAAAAATATATTTTAATAAGGAAATCTTTCATTTAATTTTTATACAACTTATAATAAATTAGTAAAAAAAAGAAATTTTTAAAAAAATTAAGAAATTAAACATTAAGAAAGAATTATTCAAAGTTAATAGAAATCGTAAAAATTTTAAAAGATTTCGCGCACCACCTGGAAATTTTTCGCGTACCACCAAGTGGTACGCGTACCATAGGTTGAATGGCACTGTTCTAGACAATTGAAGTGAAATTAGAAGAAAGAAGAGACGAATAACAAATTGATAATTCGAACGAATTAATTCAAAATAAATTGATATATGTACATACACATGTACATACGAGTACATACATATGTATATTAATACTAAAAAGGTTGGTAATTAGAAACGTTATAAAAGGCAGAACAAATATTTTAGTTAGTTATTGCATAACAAACAATTCTTTTATGCAAACTTTTAACGAAATATTGAATTTCGGTTATTGATCTTTAAAGGGCGGAAGACAAACCACCACAAAATTAGAACCAACTTATTTTACTTAAAAGCATTAAAAAATACCTACTAAAGGGTCTTTAACACTATAATTCTTTGTATTAAGACTTGTCAAAAGCAAGTGTGATAGTGTGAAAGCAAAATATTATTAAAATTACAAATAGTACGATAATAAATTTGTCATACCATAAGACTGCCATTTCTAAACGATAAGATTTTTCATTTGATCAGGGTTGAGTTGTCATAAAAGCAACTTGAACAGTCGAATTTTTCGCCGACGATAGCGTGCCCTCTTTGATGGTTTTTTTTTCATACACAGGCTCAAAATTGGGAATGTGTATTATTACACTATGTCTCAAAATTAATGAAATTTTGTATTATTTGATGTCGTTCTTTGATATATAGTATATATAAACTTTAACTGCTAAACATTTTAAAAGGCCGGCACGTTTGGCGGCTATATGAAACTGCTCAGCCGCCGCTTATTTTCTACTCATATTTTTCATTTTACTTGAGATCTGATAATGTGAAAACCAAATGTAATGGGTACGCTAGATTTTTTGACAGTCGCAACAAATCTCGTTAGATTTCTTTCACACAAAATCCAATGAAAATGTTAAGATTTAAGATGATAGTGTGAAAGGCACTTAAAAGAATGTACGTACATGCACGTTATTATTTAATAAATAATAACCAAGGATTATGAAACCTATGCACAACAAGGTGTTTTCTGATGAAAGTAAGAATGTAGTGAGTAAATAACTTTTCACTCACGCTCATGCACGCTCACGATAAAAAATTTTACTCATGCACGACGTTACAATTTTCGCTCACATTCATTCACGTGAGTGGAAAAAAAGTTAGTCGCAATCATGAAAATTCACGTTCACGAAATACTCATAAAAAATATATATAAAATAATTTAGAAATTAAATGAAATAATTATAACAAAGCAAAAAAAAATCACACAACAATCACGTTAAAAATCTACTCATGCACGCTCACTCACGCTAAATTTTTGTATGCTCACGTTCATGCACGATTAAGTGATTGAAAAAGAAAATTAATCACGATCATGTATGATCACACGCAATCACGCCTGGGAGATTTTTTTCAGGGAGAAGGAAAGTTTGCAACCCTTTTGTATGCACACTTTTGTAGCGAATCGGTATATGAAAACAATTTATTTATTTTAATATTTATGTAAATATTTATGTAAATTTCTACAAGGAAAATTTTTGTAGAACATTTTAATACTCTAACTCTGCACCACAAGTCTTTTTATACTTTTCGTGAAAACGGACAAACAAATACTACAGGGATATAAAGGGATAAAATGTGCTACATAAATATTCGGTACGAAATTCTACAATAAGTTTCTGAACACACCAAAGATAGAAACTCAACTTGAACGCCAGAAATAAGTCAAAACTTGAAATTTCTAATTTCGTACTTATTCACATGATCCCCACTGCTAGAATCACTTGTTAGAACTTTAATAGTTTTTTTCTGGTTGTAGATACAGTGTTATCTCTACGACTAATTAAATTTGAAGTCATGTATATCTCATCGATATGTAGTTGCTTATTTGAGACGTGATTGCATATTTCAATAATAAATACATATTTAGTTCATATTTCTTAAAAATTATAATTTTTAACGGATTTGTGTTGCAGAACAGGGGTGAAGATCGAACCATTTTAGAAATTTCTATTTAATTCTTTCGTGTTTAAGGCATTACAGATTCCGTAAAACTCTGCCGTATTTTTCGTATGCCAACTATTTTGCGTAGAATTTTTCTAATCTTGTGTGTAGAAAGAAACACATACATATTTTAACGTTAGAAACTCATAGAGATAACTTTATCTAAATAGATAAATTGTTTAGAGAGCAAAAATATATTTAGCCTACTGTACAAATAATAAACATTTATTGTAGCACGGCAGCTATCCCTCAATTCACAAGATTCGCATACATATCTTTAGCTGAAATGCTAAACCACGTAACTAACAAAATATTGTAAATTTTTCTTATTCTTTATTGTGCATTATATGACATAAACGCTGTAAACAAGGAAAATTGCGATTTAAAATTATTCGTTAGTGGTTTTGCATCTAAGCTAACGATATATAGTACAACTCGCATGCAAATATCTTAAGCACCCCATACATTTAACAATTCAATTCTCAATTTAGTCTTTAAATTGAATTGATTCTTAACCACACACTTCATAAGCTAAATTGAAAGATTTTCATTTCAATTGTCAAATTTATATGTTTTTTACAATTACAAATTTAAAAATTAAAAATGTCTATTGCAATGGCTAAAAAAGAAAAATAATTGCAATAGTGGTTATTGCAGACTGCATTGATGATGAAAAAGAAAGAAAAGTGCTGGATTTTCTTCCAGCAATTTGAGAATTTCTCTCCAAGCATCCATGCTTGCCACAAATGTAATTTTTATATTTTTTATTTAAAATTCAATGAAACTATAGAAATACTTAAATTTTTCTTTGCAAAAGAAAACTACAAACATAAATTTTGACAGCTGATCAAGAGACTCGAACACACACAGCACAATCGAATTGAAAGACTTACTAGCCAACTTGAAAAAATCAAAATCTTTTGATTTTTCTTCAACCAACGCGACAACTGCGAAACTAATCAATTGACAGAGCCATACACGACTTGATTTGGAAAATAACCGACTCAGCTGCCAATTGCATTGAAACGTGTATGGGGTGCTTTACTTAAAAAGTTGTACTCGACAGTTAAGGGCCCCATACACTACACCAGCATGCATGCGCAATCAAGTGTTGGTGCCACTGATTTGGTCGTGTATGGGCATTTTGTGTGATTGTACGCTTTGCTGTAGCTATATCAAACAGAATTTGATATTTTGCTGCTGGCGCCACTTTATGGTATTGTGTATGGTGAATTTAGCTCAGTTGGGAAAAGTTGTCAACGAATAAACATCGGGATAAAACACATTTAATTGCATTAACTACTCATAAATTAAGAAAAAAGAAACAAAATATGTATTTTATAGCCCTTCTGAAATAAACAAATCATTTCTAATAGGTACGTTTTTAATAAAAATATACGCATTTTCATTAATTTGTAGTTTCAAAACAATATCAATAATAAATGTGGTGCGCACTAGTTGCAACAACTGATCAGTACAAAATTTTTAAAGAAATGAATATTGCACCAGTATGCTTGTATGGTATGTGTCTCGAGCACGATTCAACATCACTTGTTGGTGCCAGTATGCTGGAGTAGTGTATGGTTTGCCTTACAGAAAAAGTAAAAAACTGTGCTGATCGAGGGAATGATGTACGCAATGTTAATGTTACTGCAGAGAGAGAACAAACGCATAGATATCAACCAGCACCATATGTACACATGGGATGATAAACTCCCTTTTATATTTTTTATTTTACTAATTCTAGAAGAATACGATTTTTTTTATAATACTTTGTGTCAGTTTTCTCCAAGTTCAAAAATTGTTTTTCCATTCAGTACAATTTTGAAAAATTTTTTTTATCATCCCAGATAATTAATAAATTTAAGGAAAGAGAAGAGAATAAATAATAAAGAAAGAACCAGATATGAGTACTGAGAACTGCACGCATATTTACAGGCAGGCATTCTTAACTAAAAACAAAACAAAAAACAAGAAATTGAATTCTTATTATGTAGTAGAAGTTTGTATTTGAAGATATTTTGACGTACTGTCCGTAACCAATTGTTAAGCATTGTAAGTAATTTTGCCGTTTATTATGTTTATTATATTTATTAGTTAAGTTGGCACAGTAGTTGTTATAACTTTTCGTTTAATGTTTTTTATTATCTAAGAATCTAGATTATGATACCTATATAATAGAAATAAATACACTAGTTAAATAAATTATGGTTCAATGTATAGGTACATATCTACGTTAACATTAAGCTACTTAAGCAATAAATGAACACATCGAACTATTTTGCAAAATGATGCTAAGAGACAAAAGCCCAAATCAGTGTCCGTCCGAATGCATTTTTTTCAGATCGAACTCGCAACCGAACTTCGGTAGACTGTGCAAACCGAGCTCGAAAACAAACTTTTATTGAATAAAAATAGTTTAATTTTCTCCGATTTATTAATATACATACATATATGCATACATACATACATATGTAATTTTTCAATTCACAATCTATCGCATGAGTTGTATGTTGCATAAATTTTGTCGGTAATTTAATAACATAATTATGTGGAAATGTTTTTATAGCAATTAACAACAACATTGTACAATCTACAACTCTTACAATAAGTTGAGAATTGAACAAATAAAAATAGAAAATTAACACACATAACAACTATTTATTATGAGAATGTTATACTTTAATATTTTATAGGTTTGTATTTTTGCCGTTGATGATGTAGAAACATGTAGATCAAATTTATACAAAGTGTTCGACGAAAGTTTTACCCAACGCCGAATATAAATCGAACATAGCCTTTTGTCGTACTCCGACACCGAAACCGAACGCTCGGACACTATACACAAGCATAAAAAGACAAAATTCTTGTATTTATTGATTGATATGGAGAGCGTGTTGCACAATGCTTATTCTCAAGACAAATATAAATTATGTCGATTAATTGGATTAAACATTGAAGAAAATATGAAGAAAAAAAAAGAGAACAGTTTATACATGAGAACTTGTCACTTTTTTTATCGATATGTTCAACTAAAAATGTTCTATTAACAGTGCTGCCAGAATTTTTGGGGATAAAATTACAAAAATTTTCAGGAAAAAAGCATTTTATTTTTAAAATCTTCCGATCAATTTTTAATACCACTTTTTTATGTTTTATTTAAGCAAATTAAGAATCGATTCAAAATATTTATGAAAATGTGTCAATTTTCATATTTTTTTCACAAAAAAAAATAAATAAATAAAAAGGGGGCAATAATAAAGCAAATAACATTCAGTTGTGTATAAAATGCAAATCTTCATGTTGAGATAATTATTTAAAGTCTAATTATATATATAAATTACTTACAGCAAATAGGTACATAAGTATGTATGTATGTAAATATTAATAATTAAATATAGAAATTGGATTTTTTCAAAATTGTGACAAAAAGACATTTAATTTTTTGTATAAATTTCAGATGACAATATTTTTAGCAAGATATTTTTAGGTAGATATTAATGTGTCCAAATAGTGGGAATTTTTAAGCTTTGGGTAATCTTTTGTAAACAAAATGCAGACCTACTAAAGATTCAGCTTCCAAACGGTTTCGAACTTTGACTAAAATTTCTCTCGATGTTTGCCGATGAATTTGGCAAAACCATTATATTTTGAATAAACTTAATTAGGCCACTGCAACATGTGCTATATATATTGTGATATTTGGTTCAAGATAAATTTTCGGGATATCAAAATATTAAGTGATCCATCAGTACTTGCATTAATATTGTGTGATTAACGTTCAATGAATATCGCGATACTGGATCGCAGTTATATTGAACGTGTAGCATAACTCTGCCAAACAATCCACAACGTGTTTCACTATTGCTGGTTTATTCTTTGTTCCCCTATAGGGCTGGGGTGATAGATAGGGTGCATCAGTTTCGACTAAAACACGCTCGCGCGATACATTTTCCGGATTTCAAAATATAAAGTGATCCATCAGTACTTGCGTCAATATCGCGATATTGGATCGCGTTCAATATATATTGAACGTGTAGCATAGCAGTACCCGTAAAGTTCGAAAAGCGTGCTCAGAATAATTTCGTTTTATTTCAGATATTCTTTTACAGAAGTTAACCAAAGTTACTAATTTTTCTTACATGATATTTGTTGGTCGTTTGCTATTTTTTATTGAGAATATTAACACTCAAATGCTTAAAATTGTTGTTGTTTTCAATTATATTTTGTATTATTATTTTTTTTTTTGAGCATGAACGGTTGGTATTTGCCTTCTCCCATAAAAATATAAGAAGGTATAAAAGTGGTCATATTAATAGAGTTTAAAAATCTGATTTTTTATGTAAAGAAAACCTGCACATCTACATTTCTTTTTTTTGTAGGCTTAAAATCGGGTTTTCTGGCAACATTGTCTGTAAAGCTCTTTATTTACTTTAAATAAACAATTATCAAATATTTATGTACATATGTATGTATGTCGTATATCGAAGGAAAATTTTTATATTTTTTTCTAAAATAATTGTCAAAATATATACTATTTTAAAAACAAAATGTCAATGAAAAGCTTTGAAACTTTACTCAGATAGGTTTTAGATTTTGGGTCAAACGTCTTTTTAGATAATTATTTTCACTAAAAGAAAAATTAGTTAGATGAATATGATCCTCTAAACTAGTAAATAAGGTTTCAACGCCTTAAACTTAGTTCAAAAGCGATGAAACGGGATTCTTTAAAATGCTCGCGTGGCCCCAGCCCAATTCACAAGCTATTGTAGCAGTTGTAAGTTGTATAATTTTTGTTGTTACTTTCCACATAAACATGTTTCTAAACAAAAGTTTATATAGAAATTGCCAATAACCGAAAATAGTTTACAACCTATTATTATTAATAATTTTTTGTTTGAGAAGCTTGTATATAGAAATATATTTTAAATTAAATTTCTTTATTAAATTAATTCATATCACCTAGTTTACTGAAAAACGTTTAGAAGAATATTTTTACATTATATAACGTAGAATATGAGACTTCCTCATTAAGTTCTGTGCAAAATTACAATAAAAAAAAAACAAACAAACAATTGATTGTTTTTTATAAATCATTTGGAAAAAAATAATTAAATGTGCATAAATTCAAAAAAGAATTTCAGTAATGCTATTGGAAAAAATAAATAACATCTTTTGTAACATATTGAGCGCAATTAAATGATGTAAAAATCTGAAAATACACTGAAAAAAAACAACTACCATAAAATTAATACGAAGAAAACTTTAATTCAGGCAGATTACCAGAGTGCAGCCGAACACAGGCGGACACTTTTTCTTGTTCGATTGCATATACCAGAAGTCGCGCTAGAAATTTAGCACTCGTTTCGATCACTGACTTAATATCTCAGGGCTGTCAGATACAAACTAAAGAGAATGTACATACGTCTCCTAAAAATTTTCTGTTAGAAAAAATTCCAAAAAGTCGCTCTTCAAAAATACCTATTCAGAAAGTTTTATTTGTTGAGGTTTGCTAGAATATCTCGAATAATAAATTTGCTTAATAACTACTTAGAATTAATTAAAAATTAAAAACAATATTATCAAAAAATTTTGTATGTTATTTGAAATTAAAATGATTTTTGAGTGTAAAAACTGTTCTATAATAAATGAAAAATAATATGTTAAACATTTTACAAATTAAAGGAAAATAAAAAATATATATTATCAACCAAATTGTTTAATTACTAGTATTCAAAAAAAAAAAAGTTTCCATTCAATAAAGTTCTAAGAAACACGCAAATTCAATTAGTTATATTTTTAATTAATAATAACATGGAATAAACTGCACACAAGCGCAGCTTTTGGTTGAGTTTCAATTAAATTATATTGAGTAGCAAAACAAAACATGTCGTGAAGAGATATGGAAGTAATCATAGGGCCTACATGATCATTAACACTCTTTTCAAATTGCACAACAAACACAGTTTCATTTGCATGATTTTAATAATTCATGAAAAGATTTTTCCAATTCTATAATGAGTTAACACATGTTTTGAACTATAAATCTTTAATTAAATTTTAGTTATTTATTAATTATTTACTATTTAAATTGCAGATTTTGTTTGTTTAGAGCGGCCTGGAAACTTTACTTCTTTTTTGATTTCACTGCCAACGCTTAGCGACACTTAAAGCCGTCAAAATGGTTGGAGTTGCCCCCAGCTCGGATGCCGGTGAAAGGCTATTGGCCAAAAATCCCATGATTAAATACATGCTCAAGCAACGTGAAAATCATGCCAAAAATCAGGAGCACGACTATTCGCATGTCTTTCGTAAGAGAACCCGTGTTGAAATGTTTCGTTTATCTGCCATAGCCATGGCCATTGAGTTTGCATATGCTGCCGAAACTTCCTTTGTTTCACCGATTCTATTGCAAATTGGCGTTGACCATAAAATCATGACAATGGCCTGGGGTTTATCGCCGCTACTGGGTTTCTTTTTGTCACCCTTATTGGGTTCGATCAGTGATCGTTGTTACCTAAATATGGGTCGTCGTAGACCTATTATAACAATTCTGTCCTTTGGCATACTCTTGGGTTTGATTTTGGTGCCTTATGGCAAAGATTTTGGTCTGCTGCTGGGAGATGAAGGTTATACTTACAATGTGACCACAACTGTTGCATCAAACTTTAGCATTGTGGAGGGTAGTGTGGCCGCCTTACAAGCACCACAACAGACTGGACCATCACCGTCTAACTACAAATATGCCACCATTCTTACAATAATCGGTTTGGTTTTATTGGATTTCGATGCCGATACTTGTCAGACACCAGCCCGCACTTATTTGCTAGACATGTGTATACCCGAGGATCAACCCAAAGCCTTGACCATGTTTACTTTATTCGCTGGTATCGGTGGCACCATTGGTTACGGTATTGGTGGCATAGATTGGGAGAAGACACAAATCGGTAAGTTTTGTTTTGTTATTGTTTAATAAAGTTAAGAAGTTTCATATATTTTTTTATTTAATTTTAGGTTCATTTTTGGGTGGTAACATACCCACTGTATTCGGTATGGTTACTATTATATTTGTGGTTTGTTATTTTGTCACTATAACCACATTCCGTGAGATACCTTTGACGTTAATTGAAAAGGATGAATTGCTGAGACCTTTGTCCGATACAGCTATTAAAAAAGAGTTAAAGAAATGCAATTCAAATGTTTTCTACATTGATCAGGTAAGACTTTAAGTTTTTAAATAATAATCTTCTAATTTGTTATTGTTGTCTTTAACTTCTCGCCATCAAAAAGAGTGAAGTTATGAGTTCACTGCGATTTTTGGAAGTTGAGCTTTCATAAGATCTTGACATTTTGAGGTGTGGAGAATATGTTCGGACTATTTCTATAATGATGTCCGTAAGGATGCGTATATGAAAATCTCTCACAATATAGAATGGTTTAAGGGATCGGAATCGAATTTGGGGCATTCAAAATTAACATAGACCTCACTTAGATAAAAGGAACCGATTCGGTTGAGAAGATTTTGTGAATTTTTCAAAAAATGTTTTTTATTTTAATTAAATTTCAGTCTAGTCAACCGCCGATAGATTCCAAACCCCAGCTCTTAAACTCAAAGAGTAACTTTGACTGGCGCAAATTAGATTAAAACCGAATTAACCGCTTGAGATATATCGTTGACGAAAAATTCCAAAAAGCCTGCTTTATTCTAATATGTAATAACACCAAAAGTCCATGTCAAATTGTTTTTCAGGATTCGATTACTTTCTTTTACGTGAAAAACGGCGCCGAATACAGCAAATTTGACCGTAAATCGTTTAAACGATTCGGGAGATATTGTTGAGATTTTTTTAAGTTTCTTTCAAAAGTTCTTACAAAAACTATATATATGTACATATTTTTAGTCTAAAGAAGATTTAGTGATAGAAAATTTACATAAATTTTCGACCGCTTTGAAGTTAATCTTGGCGGGAAGTTCCAGGGATGGCCTGCATAGTAAACCGTTTTCCATATTTTTTTTAACAAAACTTTTAGATTTTTTTCTTATCTTTGAATAAGATTTAAAAATTTTTGCTCACTCTTATAAATTTCCTTTCACTAATGAACCACAATTAAAAAAAAGGCGGCACAAAATTTAATTCTTCAAAGATTTAAAACAAAATCTTCTTCTAATTGGAAAAAAATACGAAAACGAAAAAGAAAAATAGAACGAATCTTTTAGAATTCACACATTTTTAATGTGTTTTGTTTTTTGAATTTTTCAATAGAAAATTTATCAACGCTAATAGTTGTATTTTATAAAATAAAGTCTTTAATTTAAAAGAGCTTCAAAATTAGAGGAAAAAGGCAAAATCTATAAAAAACACAAAAGATTAAAAGAATTCATTAAAATTTAAAAGAAGACCCAAAAGTTTCAATGTCAAGAAACTTGAAGACAAAATCTTAAAAAAACCAGAATATCCGAAAAATGTTTAAGAAAACTGAAATCGAGGGCGCAAAGCTCAAAAAGTGGTGAAATATCCTAATGCTCGAAAATATTCCCTTTCTAATTATTAGAAAAAATCTTTCTTCAGGAATATAAGAATTTTTTTCGTTGCCAGTTTTATATACACGAGAACCTATTCACCTCTCATTGTGTTTGCCCATCCCAGGATTTCATTTATTCTTCAAATATTAAGATTCTTTTTTATCTAAAATTTAAAAATTTATTCCTTTCAGACCACATCGATAGAAAATCAAATGGCTGAAGCTAACAAAGAACATTCATCGAGTGGAAGTTATCAAAATGATACTACTGCCGTAGAAATAAGTAGCGATTTAGTCAGAGAAGGACAAATACCAATGCAACAATTATCTTCTAAGGCTATACCCGAACTGGAAGACGTTGAAGATGAGAAACCAGTCTCACTATCTCAATACTTGAAAAGTATTTTCGTTATGCCACCCTCTTTGAGAATTTTGGCATTAACGAATCTATTCTGTTGGATGGGTCATGTTACCTATTGTTTATATTTCACCGATTTTGTAGGTGAAGCTGTGTTCCATGGTGATCCAACTGTATGCTTGCCTTTTGCTCATTTTATTTATTGATAATTAATCCAATGAACATTTTTAGGCTCCACCCAATTCCGAAGCTGCCAATTTATATGAGGCTGGTGTCCGTTTTGGTTGTCTGGGCATGTCCATTTATGCTGCTTCCTGTTCCGTGTATTCATTGTCGGTGACCAAGTTAATGAAATGGTTGGGCCCGAAAGTTGTGTACATTTCTGGCATAAGTTATTACGGCGTGGGCATGTTAATCTTGGGTTTGTGGCCCACTAAGTGGGGTGTACTCGTCTTTAGTACTTCGGCTGGAATTTTATATGGCACACTGTTTACGATGCCTTATATTTTGGTAGCCAGTTATCATGCGAAGAACTGTGTAAGTATCAATCAATATGTTTTAATGAAATTAAAGTTTTATTTTAAATTCATTTATTTTGCTTTTATGTCTTCCAGTTCCGTGTACGTAAAGGTGAAAATGTTCCCTTGAAACAGAATCGCGGTTTGGGTACCGATGTTGCCATTATCAGTAGTGTTGTGTTCATTGCCCAACTTATTGTTTCCTTATGCATGGGCCCAATAGTGGCCTGGATGCAGACAACATGTGCTATTCTATACGCTTCGACATTTTTGTCTGCTCTTGCTGCTATATCGGCCATGTTTGTTTTATATGTCTAGACTCTAGAGTTTAGTCATACGAATAATTACTTATAGTCTTTGCATTTTACATATATTTTTTTAAAAATATACATATGTACATATATATACATGTGTAGTAAAAAGACGTACAAGAATTATACTTACAGACAAATATAAACATAAGTTCATTATTATTACTGTTTAAGTTAATTAGTGTATTATGAGTATTAAGCTATAAAATATAAAAATTAAATTTATATTTAAAAAAAAATTGTTTTCATTCGAAAAACTTTTCTTTATATGTAAATATTATTACTGAGTTTGGAATATCCAAAGTGCTTCCGATTATAATAAAATTTCACAACTTTTCCTAACTTCAAGCTTACAATAGTAGAGTATTAATTATATCAACTGATTTGACAGGGCTACAAAAGATTATTAGTAGACTTTAACTCCGAAATTTGAAAAGGTGTTTAAGAAAGGCTTACTTCCAAAACGTAGCAATACAAAGTTTGTATGCAGTTCTGCTACCTTATTTAAATCTTGTATACTCATATAGAAAGTTCCGAAACAATCGGGGGTTGTCACAGAATCCAATGTAGTCGGAATTGGATTGAAAAGACGACAAAAAATACTGCACTAAATACTGAATGATGAATTTTAATGTCATCGGTTTTGTATTCAATCTAGAATTACTCTCTGTTTTGCACATAAAACCAATAACATTGAAATTCATCACACAAAAGTATTTTTTTTGTCGACTTTTCAGATCCAATTCCGACAACATTGGATTCTGTGACTACCCCGAATGCAACCAAGTGCTTGGTTTATGTTGACGTGTTGAAATATACATACATATGTGGATTATGATGCGATGAAATAAAAAATAAATTAAAATATGTTTTAACTGTTTCATGTAAATACTTTATCGCGTAAACTATCAAATATCAATACAGCAACTTTAAAACTGATGCCATAATTGCTTTTTTAATGCATTACTACATTATCAATGTTTTTTACGGCGCACTGTGGCTGAAAATCGTTTTTCATTGGCCAAAACTCAAATTTTTTTTTGTCACCGATTTTTAAAATTTTTACGCCCTTTTGCAGCTAATATATCCAGATTAAGGTAGCCAAAAAATTAGGTTAAACTATTGATAATTGTGAGCGTGGCATGCTGTCAAACTCAACGGTTTTTTTAATTTCAGAAAAAGGTGTTTTTCTTTTGTTTTTTATAAAAAATAAATGGTTACTACTCGCAAGCTATCATCGATAATGGCCTGCGGTCTTTTTTATAATGTTGGTAGGATTATAGTCTTTAGTTTTTGTAAGTGGTCAGAGCTCTAGCGTTTAATATTAAGGGCGTTACGGAATATTTATGAAACTACTATATTTTTCTCAAATTTAAACTTTAGTGGAATAGAACTTCTAGGGAACAAAAGGGAACAAGAAATGTATACCACCCGGAGAAAGGTGAAAGTGTCCTCTTTAACGCTATATATACTTTTGCACCCGCGACGAGCCGTCTGTAGAACACTTTTTTCATTTTAATGAAATTACTCCAAACTACTCGTATACAATGGTGTATATAATTTTCACTTTTTTGCCTAAAAGTTTATGTTTTTTACTTTAGACTACGTAAAACTAAAAAAATTAAATATAATACCTGCGAAAGGGTTTAATGGCTTTGTTTTGATCAGCCAAAAATTGGTAATAAAATTATCACAAATTATCACAAAATTCTACAGTAAACATATGATCTGTTACTAAATTTACCTGTTATCAAATGTTAGGGTCAACCAAAGTCATAAGCAATTTTATAACAATAATCGCGACATTAAAGCACTAAAGAAAAAAAAATAACCCAACAACAACAACAAATATTGGCGAGATACTAATCAGTTTTACCTGATATTAAGGTCTGGACAACATGTGCAGTTTTGTGCAATTTAAGCACTACCTGCTATGAAATTAAAGATCAATGTGTGAATAACATGTATCTAAAAATGTATAAAACTACGGATTCGATAAGGGATTACTCAGTTAATCCTCTAAGTGTACGGATAAAACATAACAGACGCAAATAAAAATATTCAGAAAAATATGAAGAGCTTCAGTTATAAAGAACTGGCGGAAGAGTATTTTAGAAACAAAAACCAGGAAGATGTTCTTAGCTACGTTAAAATAAAATTAAACTTAAATTCGTGGAACACATACTAAAAATCAATTATGATTTGGATTTCGGGTCTTCAGGATCAATAAGAAACAACGAAACCAACAAAGAGTTAAGAAGTTCAAAAAAGAAACATGTTCAAGATGAATATCGCAAATTAGGATTGATTATAGATCAGCCAAAACAAGGGTCAGGCAATACAAATGATGGCAATACCGCAAGAAGATTCTTTTCAGATCCAGAAACAGCATCTGAAATAACAGGAGTGGATTTAAACCTCATTTTCAGATTTAAAATAATCCTAGAACTACTTGCGTGCAATGAAGAAATTGACTCTAGAAAATTTGGAGATTATGCAAAGGAAACTGCAAAAATATATACAACCAACTACCCATGGAGAAATATGTCTGCAACAGTTCACAAAATCCTTTATCATGGAGAAGATGTCATTAAATATCATTTGGTGCCACTTGGAGATCTATCAGAGGAGGCTCAGGAAAAAAGGAACAAGGATTACAGATTTTATAGAGAGCACAATACTAGAAAAATTTCAAGAAATTCAACAAATGAAGATCTATTTAATATATTATTGGCAACGTCAGATCCGTTTATCTCCAGTATTCGAAATCAATGGAAAGTGGAACATCGGGATTTAGATGAAGAAGCTTTTAGACTAAAGAACAGAAATAGCACAGAACAAAATATGGAATATTTGCAATCAATATTTGAGTCAAATGAATAATAATTATAATTGCCTTTCATTGTTATTTAAGTACGAAAAACATAGTATTAGTAAAAAATAATAATAAACGAACCTACCATTGTTACAAATGCTATTAAAATTTATTGCAGTTTTTATTTTAAAATGTTTTTAAAATTATCAAATTTGACAGCAAAAAATAATAAATTTTTCTGTAGTAATAGCAATATTTTTAGATAATATTATTAACGTTTTTTTTAAGTGTAACTATTCTTTGAGTGTAAACAAATTTGCAAATTTGTCAGCAAAAAATTTTAAATTTTTCTGTAATAGCAAAATCTCCAGTTGATTTTACTATTTTTTTCAGTGTACAATTTTTTTAAGTGTAACATAAAAAAAATTCCATTATTACAAAAATTATTTATAATTATTATTAATTTCCAAATATTCAAATTTTTTAATAAATAAAAAAATAATAATTCCATATTTCACTCTAAAAGTTAAAAAAAATTCAAAAGTTCAACTTTGACCTAGAATTCCTTAAAAAGTCCTCAATCAATTTTAATAAAATTTAAACTGAGTCAAGCTGAACTAAATATCTATCCAATAAAAAAAAAATTACTTCAATATTTTGATCGGTTCAAAAGTTACAGAGTTTTGGCCAATGAAAAACGATTTTCAGCCACTGTGCGGCGGGGTTATGAAACACTAGACTTTGTTCGAACGCATGACATTTTGGAAGTCAGCCAAATTTAACCAAAATCTTCATTTTTGATCCGATTTGAATTATCTCCTAATATAAGATTTTCTCAGTTAAAATTAAAACTTTAGTTTGTTGGTCTACCACAGTGTAGTTTTTCGCTAACAGGAGCAATAAATACTTAGCAATTTGTAAAAATCAAAATCTCTTTTTAAACCAACCACAGAATAATTCAATCCAACATATTTACAAAAGCACACAATATTTGTGTCACCCAGTGATGACAAATTTGGTACAATTGTACTTTTTGCGGTACTATTCAATCTCGAAAAGTACAATGGCACATCAATGGCTTATTTAGTACAATTAATAGATTGTTTCCACTACGAGTTAAATCACCTGCTTCGCTTTCCCAATCATGTTTATGAATCTTGGTGTTTATACTACTCACATCCTTGTTTAAATTTCCTGGATTATTTCTGTGGTCCGTTAAAATTGTAAGGTATTCTGGAAACAAACGCTTTACCAAATTCTTCTTTGTATCCATTGCTTTTTTTAGCTTATTTACATTAAAAAATTAACTTTTTTAAATAATTTTTTTTAATTGAAAATTTTGTTTTGACAGCTAGTTCAGATAAATTAGCGATAATTTGTTATCAAAACTAGCGATGATAGCAATTTCTTCATGGTCAGCTGTCCGTGTGAACATGCTATTACTTCGCTCTCAAAATTTTGTATAGCGAAGCAAGCTGCTTCGCTCCTGATTAGGGATTGAAGCATGAATATAGAGCGAAGCATGCACCGTGGAAACAACGCATAAGGAATCTACCCAGTTTGAGTAGTTTTATTTGTCATCTCATCATGGCAGTCAATTTACTGTGAATTAGCAAAGCTTTATACATTAGCACTTTTAGACTATACCCTTCCCCGTTTAGAGAAGAGTGGTCGAGAATGTTTCCTTGGCTGGTGAAAGATGGCAATTATAAAAGATGTAAAGCATGTAATGTCAATATAATGGGTATCATAGTACATATAAAGTGAAAACAACACCGAAAATTGGCGTTTTTATGACAAACGCAGAGTGCCCCACAGAACAACAAGCAAAAACGTTAGAAATTAAGTTGACTATCTTCGTTGCGGAGCATAATTTGCAATTCCAAATATTGGACCACTTAAAAAAGGTATTTTAGATTCGCAAATTGTTCAGAAAACGAATATGTATAAATAAGAAATATGTTGTCAACATTAAAAACTTTTGTTATTCAATAAAATAATTATTAAATTTATTATTCGATATCTCGTATTAATTTATGCCCACGTGATTGAACGAATTAACTACTCACTCTCTAATTGCTATACAAACACAGGATGCCTGTTGCACAGCCGAACTTATCCAATACCTGTGGGCACCTTTTTGGTAAAAATAAGCTGTTGAAAAGCTGTCAGTTTAAGTATGTTCACAAGCCCATTATACGTTGTGTGAAAAGCTTAAACTGCCTTATTGCACATTGTAAATAATTGAACTGCACTACCATTTTTAAAAATTCGCTATTGTGCAAACATTTGTGTGTAACTAAAGTTACTTTTTTTTAATACTAAAAACAAACTTCCGTCGTCAAGATCTGTTCCTTGTGGAATTTACAGCTGGTCGACATGAAAAGGTCACTACAGGAAGTAGCGTGCTAGTTAGTTTTTGTAAGAAACTAGTAACCACAAGCGACTAAAATTCTAGCAGAAACCTATAACGCGACTGTGATAAGGGGCTGTTCACATATTATGTAGCCCATTGTGCGCGGAAGGGGGTGGAAATTTTTTAAAGGAATTTATAATTTATACCGAAAAAATTTAATTGCTTTACGAAACTGGGGGTGTGCGTTTAAAAACATCAAAAATGGCGTTACGTAGTATGTGAACAGCCCCTTATGTATTTAGCTTTTGTAAATTTGCAAACTTTCCTGCAAATATCACAAATTTAATATAACTAAAGATATTTTGAAGCAACATTACAGTTTTCTAAACGTCCCTTCTACATTCGCTGAACCGATAACATTCCTCTTACAAATTCTGAAAGTTCTAAGAACATTAATTCAATCAAGGGTAAAATTTTTATTTTGAAAAAAATTTGGTGCAGAGCTGTTTGCATTTTTGTAAAATTTTCATGTTTTAAGATGAGCAACAGTTCTTAAAGGCGACATTTTAGTTGTTTGTGCTATAATCTATTCCAGCGTTCCATTTTCGGGTCTAAATTCACTGAACCTGTTTAAAGTTTCTTTCTTAAGAACGAATGTAAAAAAAGAAGAGTAGAATTTTCCATTCATTTCATTCCCATATAAAATTATAAAAAACAGTGAAAGTTTTTTAATTGTATCTACTAAATACGGCATTGTAGTTTTGAAGTTCGAATAGTACAAACAAATTCTCCATACAGAAAAATTCCATTTCTTTTAAATATGTCGACGTCAACTTATCTTAAGCAACAAAACATGTTTTATTATTGAAATTAAAATTTTATCGACCTACCATTAGTTTAAAATTGTCAAAATCTTCAAATAGTTGATAACTTTTAAGATACAATCAGTAAGTAAGACTTTGGGTGAATTATGTAGGTGAAATGCACTAAATTTGTGCAACCTGACTGGAAACTATTGCTACAGTAAATAAGATGTTGCAGAAGTTGCCGAATTATGCGAAAGAAATGTCAAAGGATAGAAATGTATAAAGGATCTTTTGACGCAGGAATGTGCTGCCAAGTGGTGTTTTCCGAACGTGAATTTCTCATTATTGCACAATTACTGCATTTACGAATTCATCTTTTATCGTACGCAACAGTTAATGTCTATAAAACATATTTGAAAATAATAAAAAGAAACCCTGCTCCTGGAATATTTAAATATTGTCGCTTACGATAATTTGGAGAGAAAATAAATCTTTTTAATTGAATAAAGAAAACGTATTCTTTCATTAAGTTTCATTTATTAAAACAAAATATTTTATTAATTATTAATTTATTATTAATTTATTAAACAAAATACACTCATGCCCCGGTTAGCGCCGCTGATTGGGACCGGAATAACGAGACGCAAACGGAAACGACGCAAACCGAATCACAGTTTTCCATACATTTGTATTAATTTTCATTAAATTCGTTCCGAGACTCATAATTTTAGTAAAAAAAATATTTTCAATAGAAAATACCAAAGTTTTATTATTATTTGTGTAATAATAGTTTTTATTAAAATAAAAGACTTCACTTTACCAAATGTAATTTGAAACTATAAACGAAGACAAACTTGTAGACAATTTTCACATACAAATTTGCATTAGACTTCGACGGGAAATCCCCTTTTTCTATTTTTGCTTTGTACATACAAACATTTATTAACGACGCAAATCGAAGCACTAACGACGCAACTTCGAAGCCATGCGAAGCAAACTGAAGCAAATACGTCGCAATATCGAAATCGCGGAATTTTTTAAAAGACGCAACTTCGAAACGACGCAAACCGGGTATGAGTGTATATTTGATGAACATATTTATGTAAAGGGTGTTTTTTAAGTCCGATAGAACTTTGAATTGGCAACAATTGCTTTTTGCTTAATTTGATTTACAATTCTATATTGAAGAGATTCACGCTTGAACAACGTTTCACAAATAATAAAAAAAAATACAGAAAAAAAATATTTGGTGCTTTTTATGGGAATCGCAAAAATTTTAGTATTTTCAATTTTTAATCGCACTAATTTTCCTGAAATTAATATTTTACAAATTTAGTAAAATATTAATATTTTACATATTTAGTAAAATATTAATAGTTTAACAAATAAATTGAAAGTTCGCTGATAATCTGCATTAGCAACAGTGCAATGTGGATAGCAACTAGATATACCCCTCAATAATCAATTTCATTTTGTTTTAATTAAACTATTAATATTTTACTAATTATGTAAAATATTAATTCTGGGAAAATAGAGCGATTAAAAAATTAAAATACTAAAAAATAAATAAGTTTATATATTTTTTAGTTTACCATCAAGATCGTGTGATCTAAAAACATTAGATTATTTTCTCTTGCAATATGTCAAGACACTTAACCACGACGATAAGCCAGAGACGCGTGAACAATTAAAACACAACATTCGGCGAGTTATTGGCGAAATTATTGCGAAATGTGTATGAAAATTAGACATCCAGATCGCACCATCTAAGCGCCAATTTCAAAAAATTTTTTACACTTTCGAATGATGTCAAATTCATGGCAATTAACGGAATTCACCGGTTTTTTTATTTTAATTTAAACTTCTATCGAGCTTAAATAAACATCCTAAATATTTTTTGTTTTATATTTAGATATGCACATTTGGAAAGACAGAATGTGCTGGGGTTTTTTTCGAAACTGTCTCTATTGTCATTGTTGTTATTTGTTTGAAAAGGTTAATTTTTTTTGCTCTAAAAACAATTAAAAACAATTTCTATTGTATTGATGAGTACTTAAAAAAAATTGTCTGTATTTTTTTAAAAGAATATTACTGGTTATACGAAGATTAAAGATAAAGAAAAATTTGTTTAGCTGTTTCTTTACTTAACTTTTTGATAGCTGCAAACATACATATACTCGTATCAAGCGCTCTAGTAGAGTATCAGTTAAATATTTTAACGTTTGAAGTTCGGTATCCCTAACACTTGGTAAACTAAAATCTGATAATGCTTGGTTAATACATTTATAAATTCGAAGAAAATCCTGAATCATTTTGAATAAAGATAAACTAGTGATGCCTCACCTCAGCAATAACAAGATAACAAGAGTTATCGAGTATGATTTATACTATTATAATGTCTGTCATTTAAAGTTCAAATTCATCATCTATTTGTGCAGTTTGTTTTCATTAACTTTAATGTATCGGATGGTCCATATACAAGTATCTTTTTCCTGTCGAAATATTAACTATCAGTTAGTATCATGCTACATCGCTTTACGCTTGAACAACGTTGGGAAATATTGCAGACTTATTAGAGGACATAAAATTTGGCAGAAAAATCTTCGAAAAGTCCTACCGTCAGCCGTCTCTACGATGTCGGAGCTGCTATTTGACCTTTTTAGACTTTTTCTTATGGCGGTGGTGGTCCGATGCTTATAATCCACAAACAATCCACACCCTTAAGCCGAAGTCCCCTTTCACATATCGGCAATTGAAAGACAGACAGACGAAGTTTGTAGAAGAAGGGGCGAAGATGCAGAGTGTGTAGTACACAACCCTCTGTACCGGACATTTTTTGTTTCTCTTTTGTTATTTTCGCAATTATCACCTTGTTGCTTTATATAATATTTCTCAAGCCCAAGTCGTCTTCTTCGAGAGAATCTTCTAATGCCAATTTTGTGGAATAAATTAGTTTTTCCTTTTTTTAAATCAAATTTTATTTTTATAAAAATTTGTTTTATATGTTTTTGGTAATTTAAGTCAGCCACAGAATAAAATAAATATGTAATAATAAATAAACCAAATGGGAAAATGGATGAAAAACGAATATGAAAAAATTTCTGTCTGTCTATTAATTTCCAATATGTAAAAGCTTCAGGCAAGAACAAAAGAGAATTTAAAAAATTTCCGGCAAGAAATGTGGAATATGTGAAATGGGACTAACACCGTCCGAAAATTGGACTGACAGTAGAAGCTATTGCGAGGACAGCCAGCCACATGAATGAAATCGCTTTTCATTCATAAATAATGGAAATAATTTTTATTTCTAGTAAATCCATAAAATACCAAGAGAAATTAAGTTTAGTTCATGTTATTTAATTTATTTGGACCAAGCGGCAGTTGAAAATTTTTAAATAAAATTAAGCATATTAAGTTACTAAATTCTAAGAAGCAATCAAAAACACGTATGCATTAGAATCAAAGCAAAATAATAATAATAATTTTTTTCATAACACTTTCAGTTTAATATTTCATTTTAAAACATATTCGTGTTTCATAATTATTATTAAGCTGCACTTAAAAAAATGAAAGTCATAAGTATGAGAATAAAAATTTTCATTGAAATAAGTTCTCAATTTTCCACAGATTGCTCGGTCACCATTTAGTGATAAGCGTCTCTTTGAGTAGCAATATACTATATATAATATTGGCAGTTATGAGCATATAATCCATCCTAAAATTATTACCAGGTAGTTGCAGTACAAAAAAAACACTAAACATTAAAACAACAATGTAAAGATCCTTTTCTTTTTGACAGTGAATACCTAAAGACCCAGCAAACAAAATATATGTACATAGATGTTTTATTGTAATGCAACTACCTGGTAATAATTGTACCAGGATCATAGCCATAACGAACCATTGGGTTTTTGTGTTGTTTTCTTCTGAAAATTGCATTAATGTGTTTATTAAATGTTGACGTTTTCTAATGAATTTCCTTTAGTATTAGGAAAAACCCAAATCAGACATGCCAACGTTGAATATGATTTCAAAAGCATTAAGGAACAAGGAAATCCCATGAAGATTGCTTATATAGGGTGTTTTTTCAGCCCTATGGAACTTTAAATTAAAATAAAACACAGGTAAATTGCGTTAATAGCCATTAGTTTGGCTTCATTCGAAAGATAATTCTTTACCATGTGGCCGCGCGATTGGCTTAACTTGGAAGCCCAATTTTTATAAAATTTTCGCAGCCGTATTTCGCCGGTTGTTGTATTCCAAGTGTTCAATGGTCTCTGGTATATCGGCCTGGACAAGTGACTTAATATATTTTCAGAGAAAATAATCTAATGGAATTCGATTGCACGATCTTGATGGTCAACTAAAAAAATTTTCATGAAATTTTCTATTTTGTTTTCAGTATTTTCTTTTTTTGTGTTTAGTTTTGAAACGTTGGTCTAGCTTGTATATCTATCTATTCATAATAAAAAGACAAACATGTCTCATTTGCTGCAACATCGTCATAACTCAAAAACAGTGATTTTTGAGTTAATAATGCAATAACAATCGAAATTTATTATGTGCAGAAAATCATACAAATATCTTGTTTACTCACCACTTGGGAGAAGAATATTATTTTACTTTTCAATTCAGTGGTGTATACATTTAAATTTTAAAATCGTTTTCTGTAAAACTAATTTTTTTTGGAGTTATGACGACGTTGCAGCAAATGAGTATTATGTATCTCAAACGAAAGTCTTTGTTAAAAGAAATATGAAAGTCACAGAGTTTGAGGGAAAAGTCCCAATGCTGGTGGACAATCGGTGAACGAATTTGATAGACAGCAAGCCAGACCCTATGAAATTTTCATTTTTTCAAATAAATTTTTTTTTTAATAAAATTTCTTTTAACTCAACTCGGTATTTTTCAAAAGAAAACTAATAAAAAGTATATCTATGTATGTGCATACATATATAATTTAAAATTTTTTTCTTATTTCGTTTTTAAAATGAAAACTAGTACAAAATCCCAGTCATTGTTAAGTTAGAGGTACTATGAACCAGCAAAGAAAATACAAAGAATGAGCCAGTGAACAAAATACAAATCGCGTTAACTCCAAACAGATACCAACAAACCAAAAAGATCTTACAAACACAATGAACGAACATTCGATCGATCGCACTTAAGAATCCCTCAAAACAATAAACAAAAACACTCATACATTGTTACTAAAACGGTTAAAGAGGTGTTTTATGACGACTCAACGTACACACATACAGTGTCACAAAAGTTATGACATGAAGATGTGTGTATGTATGTATGTACTACATTCAGATGTAAGAGTTAAAATTGGGGCTATAATAACAGAAGGTACCAACAAAACGAAGCTCAGTTACGATTTGAACTCGTAAACGAGATGGTTGAAAAACGCGGTAGAAGTGCAAATTAAAAAATTTCAGCAACAATAGCGAGAAGCATTTACAGAGTTTACTAGTTATTTATTATAAAACGGAAGTGTAATATGAATTTTAAATAAAACAAACCGATCAACAAATGTGTGCATAAAGACAAAAAATAGAAAACTTATATACAGAAGTATAATAAAACTAAATATTTTCATGATTAAGTCAGATAAAAACTAATTAATCAAGCATTAAAAGATCAATAAAAATTAAAACAGTAAAACTCGCAGACTTGAAAGTTTTTGTTTTAACTCGTAAGATCTCTTGGAAAGAAGCAATCAACCTAAAAAAAGCGGTTTTAACCAGATTTATCAATTAATTTTTGGTAAAATAAAAATTATTTCTTTTTATACTTTTAAAAGAAATCATCATTATTGAGTTTTATAAAAAGCCACAAAAACTCTTGCAGCTAAGATTTTTTGTTAAACACAAAAGGTAAAAATTATTTATTTTCAATAAACGTGTAACTCGTTTTCAAGTTAAGAACAGTGACCAATTAAAACCACTTTTATAGCCTTCACATTATTATTAACAAGGCTACTAAAAGTTAAAAAATATTTCTTACAAAGTAGACAGAAGTTAAATATCTGGAAGCAGGTGTCCTTACAAATAAAAAAGAAAATATTGTTCTTAAATCTGTTCATAAAAAAACCGTGAGATATGAAGATAGACGGACATTAAATGAAGAAAAATAATAATATACATTACAAATAATTTTAAAATTCAAATAAAGATAAAAACATCTAAGCAAATTTATTATCAATATTTCGCTACTCCTTTTTGCATCTTCTTCAGGATAACAAACAAATCGGTTAACAATTATGACTTTGATATTTATAAGAACAATTAAACAAAATAATCTAAATTAATTATTTCAAAACGTTTTGTTTGTTGAGGGGTTTTTAAAAAAAATTATCGAGACCTGTCTCGAATAATAAATTTAATAATTACTAAATTAATTATTTTATTTTTCCGTTTTTTTTACGAAAATTAAATGTCAATAAAATTATGGAACAAAGCATTCAACCTTTAATCATATTGATTAACATAAATTTTTCCTGTTTAATTTATTATTATTTATTTAAAAAGGGATTTTTAAAGTCTAATGGCGTTTTCTTTAAAAAAAGTGCAACATTTTTTAACCAGTTTGTGGTGAAAATTTGCAATATATTGAATTTTTGAAATAGTGAGTTTATTAGAAATTATTGTATCATCACTTACGGGGCAAAATTTTTGTGTTTTAAAAAAACTTTGAATAGGAATTTTTTTGATAAAAAGTAAAAATAAACTGTTACATTTTTTAGAAAAGAAAACGGCATAAAGTTAAAACTTAAAAATACAAAAATCTATGTGCAACATCCTGTAGTTGACACACCAAAGAATTGAGGTCAACGAATTTCAACTAAAAATTATTAATTAAAAAAAATTAAGATGGAGATCTGGAAAATTTAATTTAAGGTTTTGAATAACTTTTTTATTTTAATTTGCTTTTAATATCTTTATTTGTACATACCTGCTGATCAGTGATCAAATTTGAAGTTATTGATATTTTATCATAAAAATATTTAATGATTTATTCCAACTAAGGATGTACGATTGATTAAGCAATTATTTAAACATTTAGATTGATCGATCATTAAGGTTGATTGATAAATCAAAAACATTTTCTTATTCAAATTCATGATTACTTGATTAGTTTTAATTTTGATCATTCAAATTCAGGTTTGATTTATCAGAATTTCGAATAGTTAAATTTTTTGATTAACGAAATAATGGATCAATCCAATTTTGTTTAATCAAAATGTCTAAATAATTAATTTTTACCCTTTTGAATTTTGTTTTATACATTTTTTTGTGTTTGTATGTAAAAATTAGGTTTTCTTTAAAATATCTTTGTTTTATATTTTTCCATAAAATTAATTAAATTTTACTAATCAAAAGAGGCAGTTTTTGATTAATCAGAAATCTTGATTAATTTATTAACATGAGTATTTTGTAACAAAATTTATAATTTATGGTGAATTTTTTTTAAATTTGTTGTGAATAGGAGTCGAAAACATAAACAAATGTCGTTACGCAGTATGTGAACAGCCCCTAAAAAATGCAACTATGGCAATCGCCTTTTTTTATGAAGTACCATCTCTTAATTATGAATAAAATCAAAACTTTGCATCGATTTTAATGAAATTTTTCTTGTTTTATTTGTAAGATATTAATTTGTGAGGGAGTGTGTGTATTAGTACATTTAAAACAGGATTTTTGGTGTTTTTTTTTTATGAATAATTAATTATTAAACTAAAATTGTTAAATTTTGATAATGAAAATTTTTTCGCCACAACTTTCGAAAAATCTTCGAAACTTTTAAACATTTAAAAAAATGGTAATAGCAGGTCTTGAAGGTATTTAGATTGAGGATTTTTAGTTTAAACAAATCGGACATCATTCTCTATTTATATCATAGAAAGTGTAAACTCTTCAAATTTTGTTACAATTCAAAAAATTTAAGGCAATGAGTATAAATTATATTAAGATACATCTTAAATATCGCTTATTTACATCAATAATGTCCTAACTCAAAAAACTAGTTCTTTACAAAGCGACCTTAATGGGTTTGATTTCCACACACTTCAGTGGAAAATAAGAAAAAAATATGCTCCTCTAACAAGATATTTGTATGAATTTGAAAAACAATACGAAGAACCATTCTTCATCCTCAACTCAAAAATCACGTTTTTGGCGGCCTATAACTTTGTTGAAGTAAATGAGCGATTGAATAATAAAACCCATGCTGCAAAATCAGTGTTTCCATGTGTTATGATTTTCTCCTTTCCAAAAAAATTATGAAAAATAAAATTTTTTTGCAACACCTGATTTTGTAGAACTGTCACAAACTCACTTAATGAATTTTCCAAATGAACTATTAGTTTATGAGCAGCCAAGTATACAATCTAGTAAAATCCAGTAACATCTTGTACAAATTCAAAAAAAGTATTCAAGTACACGGATATACCTAAAAGTATCTATTCATACACTACGCATCACAACTACAGGCACGCCCTTACTTTTTTTAATAGCGTTTTCTTTTCTAGAAAAAAGTGCAACATTTTTTGCCCTTTTTATTGAAAATTTGCAATATAATGATTTTTTGAAATAGTGACATTATTAAAAATTACTGTATCATCACTTACAAGGCAAAATTTTTGTCTTAAGAAAACTTTGAATTGCAATTTTTTTTTATAAAAAGTAAAAGAAATGTTAAATTTTTTTAGAAAAGTTTTTCTTTTTGAATCAAAATTGAAACTAAAATTATTATAAATAATATACTTTTTTCACTCTAATCCGTGTCTTTGAATATTTTCTTAAATCAAGTGCACATAACTTAATAGTTTACATATGATTTCTAGTGTTCGATCGAATGTTGGGGTTGGGTGTCAGAGTTCGGCGAAAAGCTTGTTCGGTTGATGTTCGACATCCGGTAAAATTTTCGCCAAACACCGAACTCTGTATACAATTTTTCTACACGTTTGTATATAATCAAAGAAAATAAAAACTGTAAGCGTGTAAAATATTGAAGTACAACAAACATAAATAACTTTGTCAAACCAAATGGCTTTTATGTGCGTGTTAAATTTATTTATAAAAAAGAAATCACAAAAATTTCAATTATCTCTATTCAATAAAAAAAAGTTGAGTTTCGAGTTCGGAAACGATTTGACCACAACCTACCGAAGTTAGTGTTCGGTCTGAAAAAAGTGCATTTGGCCAGATACTAATGGCCTTATTCACAAACGTTTAATAATAAAGTTGTAGTATGTTTAATGGTGGATTTTTATATCAGAAACCCGGTTTTAATGCACACATTAACTTTATTAATCATTTGTGAATAAAGCCATAATAATTTATTTTACGACCTGCTGTCATAGTTATGATGCGCAGTGTATTTAGTTTTCTGTAAAGTATACTTTTGGCTTTTTGGTAAAAATTCGGCTGAAACGCCAAGATATTTTAGACATTAGATGATTTGGTAATACAAACACGTTTATGAATTAATTAAAAAAAAAAGAAACAAAAAACATCAAACCTCTTCAAGCATGAGTAATAAATACCGCTTGAAAAACCACTCAAATTATTTATAATTTTTATTTTATTTTATGTTTAATTATGGTTGCGTATGATTTTACTATGTTGGATGTTGTATATATGCAGGTATGCAGGTAGGACAAGTCGGCGTCATATGACGTACATTGTATGGTAATTACATATTTGGAAATTTTATAGAGCTTTACATATAAAGCACTTGCCCAACACGTCTGAACATTAATATGTACAAAACATAAATGGACTTTTATTTTGGGTTGGGTTGTTTCAACTTTCAATTTAATTTAATTAATTAATGGGCTACACTACTCTTGTATTCCTTTTCCTACTTTTCAATTAGAAGACCTTGTCGGATGAATTCTTTATTAATTGATTGAGTCATCAATCGAAAGTGGTAATTATATAAGTCGTTACCACTTTCCATTGATGGCAAATATCAAACAGGAAAATTTAACTGTGAACTAAATTTAAATTACAGAGTCGAATGTACGGTATATTATATTCGGTCTATACTGCTCTATATATTGATCGTATCTTTCAGACTTGTTTTATATTTTTAATTGTCTGGATATAATAAATTGCAGCTGAATACATAAAAGCTATATAAATTTTATTATATGATGACTTTAATCCAATACAAAAAAGGCAATATTTAAATTATGTTATTTCTAGGAAATAATTAAATTAGTTATTATCCAATAATAGATACATACATACAATACATACATTTCATTCTAAAAACAAGACAATTAATTATGAGCGATTATTTTTGATTCTTCAAAAAAATTAAAATAAAAATAATAAAAAAAAATAAAAAATAAAAAAAACAACTACACACTTTTTTAAGCAAAAATTATTCAAAAGTATCTACAAAAATTTAAATCCGCTTCAAACATATTTTTTTTCTTAACTTGTAAAATGTTTACAAGAAATGTTAAAAATTATATCTTTAAAACACACATACATACAAACAGTGCTGATGTTATTAACAGAAATGCCAGAGGGGAACGGAATTCAATTTAATTCAATGCATAATTAGTGATATTCAGATTTAAAACAGACCATTAGCAGGGCAACCAAAAATATGATAAAATTTATTATTTATTTATTTATCCATTAAGAACTTTTTAAGAATTTTGTACTCGATTTTTTATAGCATATTTTTGTTTATTTGACTAGCCCAGATGGGTCCAATAAATTATGGTACATTGGTGCTAACCTGTGGAATAAAGAGAGACACGACAGAGGGAATTGAATGGATAGATATAAGTGTACTGCTGCGAGAGTAGTGGGAGATAAGGTTGAAGACAGAGACATGAATAGTGTCGAAGGAAGAAAGAAGAGGATTCCGTGCAGGATCTTATATATTACTCCAGAAAGTCATGGCAATAATCACCCACTAAGGAACTTATACTTTTGAGTCCCATATCTGACAACTCAGAAAGACTGCTGAAGCATATTTTGCATAGGAAGTGAAGGCGATGATGCTACAGTGGGCGGACCAACATAGCATAAATTCTAGGGTCTTAAAAATTTGTTAAAAATCAGTAAAACAAAAAAGAGTTGGTCGAAACTAAAAAAAATCACTTAAATCGAAAAAATTACCAATATCTGCACAAAATCTCTGAAACTGTACATAAAGAAATTAATAAAGAGATCGATATTTGAAAAAATAATTTTCATTTCCAAATTAAAAAAAACACGATCTATAATAAACAAATCAATAAAAAAAAACATTTTATTTTAATAATACGAAAAAAAAGAATTTAAATCAGAAGAAAAATAAAAATAAAAAAGATAAAAATAATAACACATAAAAAATTGTAAATAACAAAAAAAATCCAATATATTATAAAAAATTTCTTTGCAGAAACTTTTACCATTGTTGGATTTTATCTTAATTTCTTCATTCAATTTACTACTCATGATTCCACTTAGTGAATAGAAAGAAAGCAACAACTTCAGTTGTTTATTATATTTTTAATAAAGCGTTTGATTTTCAAGGGGAAAAAACGGTTTAGAGCATATTTTCATAGCGTGTAAAAGAATTTTTTATAGCATTTTTATGTGCTTTTAGTACACTTTTAAAGAGTATGTTTTTGGTTGCCCTGGTCACTAGACATTTTTTTATGATTGGAAATTGAAACTATTGAAAAACACAAAAATTATTCCGATGACGTAGAAATTCTTAGTAGAATGAAAAAAGTCTGTTAAGAACGAGATCGGAATGTTTTGTTAAGAATATGTATGTTTGTATTTATGTATACATAACATACATACAAAAGTATATGTATGTG
The DNA here is from genome assembly GCA_956483585.1 of Gymnocheta viridis. Lineage (NCBI taxonomy): Eukaryota > Metazoa > Arthropoda > Insecta > Diptera > Tachinidae > Gymnocheta > Gymnocheta viridis. The sequence goes on along the minus strand of OY101441.1, from coordinate 120,873,036 downwards.
TGTATAGATATAAGTTGTCTTATATTCACTTAGTGACATCTTTGAAATGTTATTATTATGTTATTGATAGAATATAATTATGTTTTATTTAAAATATATTTTTTTAATAAACAATGCTTAATACACCGCCAGTGATATTTCACATTATTTATTAAAAGTGTAAATTCTTAAGCAATTGCAAATCAATTGAGGACGTTGGCCAAACTTAAATTTTTTTCAAACTGTCAAAGATTTTAAGTCTTCCAAAATTTTTTAAAACATGACGTTGGCCAATAAACTTGCGACACTGTGCGATGATTCCAATATCTTTAGTCCTCTGAATCTGGCGGACATGTTGAGCAACTGATGTTCCGAAACAGGATTACTTGCAATACATGCATAGTCATGGCAGTCATTTATTTAATAAGCGTTTTTTCAATTTTAGGTTTCAACGAAACACAATATATGACAATATATGTGTGTGTATGAGCCAAGACAAATTAAAAGCAAATTCTTTTGGTCTTTGAAAATGGCTTTAATCCAAAAGGATTATTTTCTTTTTGTTTTATAATCCTAATGTTGTACTCGTATCGTCACAATAATCAAATCTGTGCGGAGTTTCATAAGAATCGGTTTAGTAGAAATTGTTGAAAAATAATATTTACTTTAATTGAGCGTAGAACCGCCCACTTTGTCAATCATAATGCAGTATTACAACAGAGACTTAATGTGTGTGGAAAATTTCATAAGAATCAATAATCCTTAAAGGATTTGGAACAAAAAAGGTCATAATAACTTTTTCACTGGTGTACCTGCTTTTGATTAAAATAATCGCTGAATAACTTACTAATATTAAATTGTTTTGAAATAATTACTTTGAGCAAATTTTAAGAGCTCAAAAATGAAAGTCATTTACTTATCTTTATGATTTCGATTATCATTTTTTTTTCATCTTAAAAATAGTAAGTAGGCTGTGTTGTATCTCATACATATACATACTCGTATGTACTTCAGCTAAAAATGTAGCAGAAAAAATGTGTTCAGAATAAAAGTTCCAATTTAGTTTTTGAAAATGTTTGCTTACAAACTGTAAATGGACGGACAAACTTATAAACAGTTGTCGAACTGTAAGATATGACGTTTGTGAATATTATTGTTTATGAGTTATTTTAAAACAACCATAATACAAATAAGTTTTGAAGGCAAAAATAATAAAAGCTAAACAATAAAATGTTTACAACTATTATTCATTTGTTGGTAAGAATGTAACAAGTTGAAACATTTTTATTTGTATTAAGATAAATAGATAAATTTAACTCATAATTAAACTTCACACTAATTGCAGTAATTTGTTTTTAATTATTTTCTTTTTTTATAATGGTACGGCATTGTCACCTCAGCGAATAGAATGTCAATGGGTTCGGTTTCCTCAACAAAATTATTTAAGATTTCTTTTTCCGGTTTGTTCTACAAGTTAAAGTTTATCAGAGTTGCCATTTTAGTATTTTCTCTGCCAGATTTAGCATTTTATTTTAAACATTTTTAAAAATATGCTAAATGCGGTTTCATTATACATAATAAATAAATATATAAATAAATAAATAAATAAATAAAAAAATAAATAAATATATAAATATATAAATAAATAAATAAATAAATAAATAAATAAATAAATAAATAAATAAATAAATAAATAAATAAATAAATAAATAAATAAATAAATAAATAAATATTTGTTTATTTAACTTAAACTATAGAGTATTTATATTATTAAACTTGGCTTTACATATCGTCATATAAAGTGCAAAAGGGCTTAACATTATTTTGAATAATTTTACAGCAGAGTTAAAGAATTCGATCATATACAACGAACTATTGTGATTATTATAAAAAGATTTTTGTAGAACATTAATATTAACTCAGATTAATGATTAATGATGCAATCCTAACAAAATCGTTTACTTCGTGAAATATTTGTCACGTATGACAACAAGTTGACTACGTGAGTAGAAAAATACGATAACGTTTACGTTAAATCTTAAAGTAAGGGGTTTAAAATTTTATATTTTAAGTGTGAAACCCGTTCTAAGCTTTAAATATTTTATTGCTGTTCACTCGTACGTGTCGGGCTTAAATAATATCTTTCATATTGTACATTTTGTGCCTTCGAATGTTAACTACAACTATTGTTTAGTTGTTTTTCTTTAAACTATGCTACAATTAAGTGTTAAATTTAGAAATTAATTTAAAAAAAACACACATTTGCTAAGAAACCGATTTGTTAACCTTAACTTTGTTGTCTGGGATAACAACAGCTTTTTAGATTAATTAGGTCGCCTCGACTCAAAACCTTTTAATATCTCAACAACAGCAAACAACAACAACAACAAAAAACTATTAAAAAGCATAAAGAATTTTAAAAACATTTTTATAAGTACAAATAACTTTTTATTTTCACATTCCAAGCTTCAAACTGGCTGCTTGTTAATTCTTATAATCGATTGCGAAAACAAACAAAAAAAAAACGACTAACACTTTACAAAAATCGTTAAGGTCAATTTTAAGGTTTTATTTTAATTCATTCAAATTATTTTAATTACACGTTTGTTTTTACTAAAACCACAAATATTCAAATATTATTTAACTTTGTCCAATTTCAGAAGAGATTAAATTCATTCAAGTCAATACATTATATTCAAATTTATTCATTCCATACATCAGATTCGATGCAAGTGTTTGTTAAAGTGGTTCAGTAGTTTTTGCAACCAGTTAAGACAACAACATACAACATTCACAACATGCCCTGCTGCAACAGTTTTTTCTTGTAGACCTTGACCATCAAAACTGTTACTTGAAACTAGTTTTATCTATTATTTTTTCCGTTCATTTAGTAAAATATTATTTCTCATAATAGTTAGTTTAGTTAGCTTTTTTGTATCTTGTTTACTAAATTCCTAAAAAGAGACGGTTTGTTGCGGTTTTTTTATTTTTGCAAAGAGTTGAAGAGAGTTATAAATCGGTTTATTCACTTTCAATTTTAATTGGAATGAGTTCTTTTTTCCAATTGTTGCATTTAAGCGTAACACTGGTAACTGGTTGAAACTAGTAATTTTACTGCAAATGTTTTATGTTACCGGTTGTAACCACTCATGAAATGGAAAATATTGATTTACTAACCCGCAAATGTTGTAACCGGCTGCAATTGTACAGGAAAAGGTTAATTATTTTTTGGTGTCTTCATTGTGTAGACAGACGACGATTGCAACTTTTTTAGTTATCACTTCAGGGCCAGAATACTTACGCTGAATTTACACATGGAAGTAGTGGCATGCAATTGCTGTAAACGAATTATCAACGAAAAATTGTTCGAAATAGTAGAATCTCTTGAAGTAAGATTTTCTGTTTACACATGCAAGTGCAAGTTCATTTTCAAAATGTCATCAAAGCGTTAAACTTAAGAACATTTGTTAGATTTTGCTTCCATTTTAACGTTTTGTTTTATTTACAAAATAGAGTTGTTACCGCACATTTTTGGACCAACAATTCTTTTAAATTGTTCGACTTTTTCTGAAAAAGGAACTTTAAAATACTGTCGAAACAAACATTGTTTTTTGCTGTTGATAATTTTATAATATCCATCAAATGCGCTCTTTGCGATGGTAAAAAAAATTTTGTTTTCGGCAAAAATACTCAAGGTACCGTCACAGTTAACAAATATTTTCCGAAAAAAACGTAACCACCAACAGCCAAGATAAATTTTCGTTTTCTTTAATTAGAATATTTTTTAAATATGGGTTCGCATTTGTTTTAAATAATATAAAAAGAACATTTTGCGGCATAATTGACTGCATTTTGTGATATAAAACCCAAGATAAATCAGACTAACCCTAAGCAAAAGTAGTGGTTACGTTTTCTTGGGCAAATGTCGGCCAAGTTTGACCGTACCATTAGAGATGTGACATACTGAAACAGAAATTTAAGCGCTTCTAATCACTTGATCGCGAGTGTATCTTTTGCTATAAGAAAACATAAATTTTGTTCAGTCGTTAAGCAGCTCTGGGCTGAAGAACAGCTCTCGCGTCATCGTAATTATTTCTTAAGTGCGGTCAGGCTTGCGTGTGTTGTTTGGCCTTCGAGAGTTTTTCGTGTCGCTCGCACTGGTTGACTGATTTGTCACGGATAACCAACCGTATAGTCTTGCGGTTCTTTTGTGGAATTTCGTTCACAACCATGTTGCTACTTCCTTTGTGAAGCCATAGGTCGGGTATAGTCAGTCACAAAAACATTTTTAAAATAATGTTAACATCATGGACATATGATCTAGTTACCGGCGCCATTTTTGTGCAACCATATTCTGCAAATTTACTTTCTAGAATATGTACTTATAAATAAATAAATAAATTTTGTTTTTTGTTTTTTATTTAGCGTTGTTTAAACAAAGTAAACATTTTCTTTTGTTAACAGCAAAATGAAGCATTTAAGAAACAATTAAAAGCTGTTAATGTTATAAAACAAATTTGTCTAGTTGAGAGACATTTACAGCCAAGACTGTTCATGGAATGATGTCAATTTTTATAAGAAATTCAGTGCAATATGTCATTTGATATTAAAAATATGAAACATTTTTATTACTTTAATCTTATTTTATATTTTCATAAGTATCTCAAGTCATTAAAGAGCAATTTTAATAGTCAAGAATCATGAAACAAATTTATCTCGTAAGATTTTCTTATAACTGCACATTATAAATGTTTGTTACTTTTTTATCTTTTCGATAGAATAAGATAAACCCAAACCCAGCAAAAAAATATATGAAAAATTCTTAATTATCATATCTGAAATAGTTAAAATAGCATGAACTTTTCACCTAAATAGAATCAATTCATTTACAGAATAACAAATCAAGGGTGCATTCGTAAATTCAGCAATTGTGCCATAATGAGTCCCAGTAGACTAGTAGATAGCGTACTAGACTATCAGTCTGGGGGTCGCAGGCTCGATTCCTGCCTTGACCCTGGATGTTTCTACAGACAAGCAAATATGGGTTCGCGGTTTGTGTTTGATATTAAAAAAAAGGAAACAATTGACAGTATTGCTTGCTACGCAATTCTACAACTACGACATCATTTTATTTACTGTTGCAATAGTTCGCATCAATTTAATGCATTTACAAATCCATCCGAATTCCTTTATTGCATGTATAGTATTATTTTACTGAAACTTTTTAATGAAAAGCTTTAAGATTCATTATCTGTTATTTTCTTATTAAGCAACTACGATTATTGTCTGTGCTAGGAATCGAAACCAGGAAGTGGAAAATCGCCATATGAAAATTAAACTTTTTTGTCAGGAAGTTCGTAAGTAGGCCCAGTGATTCTCACAATTCCCACAAGTATTAAATATATATATGATGTACTTACATAAATATGTATATGTATACGCCTTAATTTTTTGCTGGGTGCTACACATATCTTTATCTTGCGCCATAAAGAAGTTATTTCGTTTGAAATTGATCCATTTTCAGCTTAACGGAATGATGAAATATATCATATAATTGACATAATGCATAAATTATAGTAAACAAAAGTACTATCATAAAAAGTTAATGGGTTTTCCTTAAAAATTTTTTATCAAATTATCATCAAATATTGACATTTCGAATAAAGCGTGTTTTCGTTTGCTTGTTTGTTTGTTTTTTTTTATAATTTGTATTAATACTAGAAAAAAAAAACTAAGAAATTTTCAACAGCAGATCATAAAAGTATTTATTGATATTATTATAGAATAATAATGTAGCAACAATAAGCGTATTATTGTCTGTTTATATTTAAAAATTTTCTGTAAAGTTAAATCGAGTGGGGAGTTAATGAAATTTGCTTAAAATTTAATCTTTGTTTGTTGGGGATTTTCTTTATTTTATTATTTGATAATAAAGAAATACATGTGTAAATGTTTTGAAATTGCGAAAATAATTTCGAATTTTAATAGTAATTATTCCCAAAAAAACACAAAGTTAAATATATAAAAAAGTAGTTTTCAGGGACGAACACAATTAAAGTATTTACTAGGGTATTCAATTAATCGGGGTTTTGTTTAATCGGTTAATAAATTGATTAATTAATGAAGGTTTTGGTTCAATCGGTTAATTGTATATTAATCGCTTAACCGATTGATTTATCAATTTCAATAAATAAATATACACAAACTGTTTTAATTTCAAAAAGATATCGAGACCTGTCTGGAATAATATATTTAATAATTACAAACTATTTTAAAATTTTATCGGGTAAAAAAAAACAATAACATAACACCTATAAAAATTCTTAAAAGAAAACAGGCGGAAGAAGAATGCATAAATGAGTGAGATCCTTTTGTAAGTTAGTTTCATATTTTAAGGACATCTTCTAAAATAATCCTTCAGAAAAATAATTTAGTTCAAAGGTTTATGTTTTAAATGGGCTTTTTTTCTTTAGTTTTAATGAAACTTGACTTAGAAAAAATTATTTCATTTATCGAAGATATTGGAGATATCGAAAGCAATTCACAATAGAGAATATACAGTTTCTCCTCTTCTCTCTCTCTCTCTCTCTCTCTGGGTTTCTCTAAGTCTGCGTTCAGACGAGTTATGTCTTATTGACAAGATTCTTACTTTTTCTTATTTGAAGTTGCATTGATGTTCACATAAATCATGTCTTGTTGACATTTACTTGCAAATACAACTGAGAGAGCAAAACGTAAGTACAGTACATGCACCTGAGTACTCGTTTCTTTTCCCCTCGTCACTCTGGCCTATAAAGTAGCAATCATGTCAATAAGACATGACAAGTGTGAACGCAGAAGAACTATATAAAATCTTTAATTATGTAATTTAAGTCCTATTTTGATTTTTTTAAAGTTCTTAACACTTTTAATAATTTCCTTAGATTAAATTAAACACATAAAAAATATGTTGAAATACTAAAAAAAATTTAAAAACTTTTGTTTGTTGAGGGTTTTTAGCTAGTCTATATACATGCATTTCATTGGTGCTTAAGCCAAATCATCAGTAGACCTTAAACCTAATTTTTAAATGTTTCAAACCTCTTTACTTATACAAAAACTTTTAAAAACTCAATAAGAGTTATAAAAATTACAATAGTATAAGCACAGTAATGCTTTGAAACTTATTCAAAAATCCCAACAAACAAATTATTATATTCGATATGAATCTATTTTATTTTCTTTACAACCTTTTTTACAATTAGACGCCCTTTGGGTGACAATAAAAGTATTTAACAAGGCAAAACGGAAAATAAAATGTTAACTAGGTAATTATGAAATTTATATTAATCGAGATTGCCTCGATATCTTTTTTCAAAGATTTAAAAACTTTTGTTTGTTGAGGGTTTTTAGCTAGTCTATATACATGCATTTCATTGGTGCTTAAGCCAAATCATCAGTAGACCTTAAACCTAATTTTTAAATGTTTCAAACCTCTTTACTTATACAAAAACTTTTAAAAACTCAATAAGAGTTATAAAAATTACAATAGTATAAGCACAGTAATGCTTTGAAACTTATTCAAAAATCCCAACAAACAAATTATTATATTCGATATGAATCTATTTTATTTTCTTTACAACCTTGTAAAAAAAAAATGAAATGCATGTATATAGACTAGCTAAAAACCCTCAACAAACAAAAGTTTTTAAATCTTTGAAAAAAGATATCGAGGCAATCTCGATTAATATAAATTTCATAATACTAAAAAAAAATTAAATTTTGTTTAATCGCTCATTCGGTTATTCGATCCAAATTAACCGATTTAATTGTTAACCGAAAATAGCCAATTTTAAATTAATCGAACAGTTAATCGGTTAGTATTTTTTTATTTTTAAACACAAGCTGCTTAAGTCTTTTTGGATTGTCTGCAGAAACACCCATGGCCTTGGAAGGAATCGAACCAGGCGGCCATTGCACTAATAGTCTAGCGCATTATCTAGTAGTCTATAGAGTCTCCCTTTGGTCGACCCATTGAATACCGTACTATTTACTATAAATAAGATTATTATATTGCCAAAATAATTTACAAATATTTAAATTAATCTTATATCTCTTCGTCTTCATTTAAATTATATAGATTTGATTATAGGTTTTTGTCTAAAAACGAGCTACTGAACGATTGCGATTTAAGTCAAGTCAAACAATCGAAATCGAAGGATTATGTAAAAGAAAGGAAAAAGAAAAAATTATTGTCAATCGAACTCCCACAAAATATTAAAATCTAGTCGCACGGTAGTGCGCCAGGCCAAGTTCCCGCATGTACATATACCAAACACGCCATATCACTTTTAGTAATAAAAATCAGATAGGAACTCAGACAGTGTAAAAATATCTTAAATACTGGCATCATAACTGCCGACGAGATGGTGTAGCGACCATCGAAAACAGTGCTGCTACGTTTTGCTATAGTGTTATTTAGCATTTCCAATAATATATGTATGCATATGCATGTACTTAATTGTTTTTGGAAAGGAATATTGCATAAATTACAAACGAAGTGAGGGAGGGTACATATAGAAGACTTCGACTTCTGAAGCGCCTAAAAGATGTTGAGGTTACATTAAAATGATCCGAATTATTTCGTATAAATTGAAGTCAAAAACTAAAATTGTGAAATTTATGGATTCTTCTCTTCTTTATTTTGCAGACTATAAACGAGCCGTTAATTGCGTCCCACATAAACACATCATGACATTACCTCACGAGAATCCCGCCTTTGTTGGAGATGATGGCAGGGGAAGCATTAGTAAAAATAACATCGAAACGGGCCTTTCTTTAAGTAAAGAAGGCGATCCACCACCTAAAGATGGCACAGTGCCCGAACGGGATACTTGGGGTAAAGGTATTGAGTTCCTAATGTCCTGCATAGCTATGTCGGTGGGTTTGGGTAATGTGTGGCGATTTCCCTTCACCGCTCTCGACAATGGTGGTGGAGCGTTTCTAATACCCTACTTAGTGGTGCTGTTTCTAGTAGGTAAACCCATTTATTATTTAGAAATGATTATAGGACAGTTTTCGAGCAGAGGATCGGTTAAAGTATTCGATTTATGTCCAGCAATGAAAGGTGGGTAATTTCAATAATAATAAATGTCTCATTCTAAATATCATCAATTTTCTCATCTCATTTTCATCTTCATTATTGTCTGTCCTTTATTGTTGCTCGTTTGATTTATATTTATATTCTTAGGCATTGGCATTGGCCAGGTTATATCCATTTCAATGATTACCACTTATTATGTGGCCATAATGGGTATAACAGTACGTTATTTGTTTGAGTCTTTCATGTCACCTTTGCCCTGGTCCCAGTGCAACGATTCATGGAATGCAACTTGTGTTGCATCTATTGAGATCAACACCGCTGACTTTTTGTATAAGACCAGCAATAACTTATCGACCTCTCACATTCTCTTGCCAAATACGTCATCTATCATTTTCAATAACAATATTACAAGTCCAAATGATTTGAGTAGTAAAACTCCTAAATCTTCAGCTGAATTATATTTTATGTAAGTGTTTTTATCATATTAATTGCACGATCGCTTAGTATATCAGTCAATAATCCTTAACATTTTATATTTTAACAATTGCATTTTTATTCTGTTTGTTCTTTATTATCTTTCTTCATTATCTGCTTGCGCTATAATTTATTTAATTGCATTTTCGTATCCACACATTCAAAATTTATGGTTCACTGCATTTATCATTCCTTTTGTCACTAAAAAATCAAGTACCCGAGTCATGTTCTTCCATCTGATAAAAGCAGGATAGATCCAAGAAAGTTTATGGCCGAATTTTCCATGGTTTAATAAGCTTTGCAAAGATCATTTAATAAAGAATGATAAGAATACAAATGATTTTGAGTTAAAATCAAACGCGCCAACGAGTCTTTCAGAAATCAAGTACTTATATCGTAAGACTCGTGACGAAACTCTGTACAAATATCTACTAAAATGTTCTTAATATTTAAACTAACCCCAAATAATACTTCCCAAGTTTGTGAGCATTAATACGCCGATGACCGTTTTGAATTAAACAAAAATAGAACAAAACACAATAAACATACATGCTCAATCTGCCAGAGCCGAAGGTTCTGTTTTAAGCAAAAGAAAAAAGCTGATTATCAGAGATGGCGCTTTCATATTAACGGACTTTGGCAATGTCATAACAAATCAATATCAATCAATAAAAAACAAAAATATTGAAGTCTATATACACACGACACTCGCTGTAACACAGAATACGCTTCCAGAATTTTAAAACGATTAAAACTCTAAACTTTATACAAAATTATCTCATGGCCAGTTTCTTAATATTTGTAGTTCATTGTGTCTTTACGAAAACATTTGTTCCAACTAAATTTTGATCATAACATCAATCAATTAGCTAACGAACAATCTTTCAATACTCTACTTCTTTTACCATCCCATGAAATTGTCTGATTCAACATTTCATAAAAATTGCAACATTCTATGGTTTTATTAATTGAAAAATTAAAAGCAATTTAATTTATTTGTTAAGATATTTTTTTTCTGGTTCGTAGTATGTGACCGCTAAATAAATCAAAAGCAAATTATTGCGAAAATATTAAAGAAAAAGAAACTATTAAAAAGTTCTCGTATCTTGGCGTAATTTCTTGACACTTTCATTTACAATTGTTTTGAGAGTAAAAACAAACAAAAAATTAACAAAAATTAACACGAAACAATCAATCGCAATAAAAAAAGCTAATTTATTTAATAACAACCATCTTACAGTACACACGAGTACGAGCTTAAAACTTTATTAAGTTGTGTTAAAGTTATTTATAAAATAATGATTTTAAACAAATTTAGTTGAGCTTTAATTAAAGTATGAACTTGAAATTGATCACCAAAGTGTAAAAATTATTAAATAAAAAAAACGATGTTAATAATAAAAGAGAAAATTATAGTATTAACTCAATTATAAAATACCAAACAAAGCAAACATTAAATTGAATTAAAAACCTAATAACTTAAAAATCACAAATAAAAAATACGGGTTTGCAAAACTATACCTACATGCTTCCTATTTTTTTATATAAATACAAGATATGTGCTTCATAGTCATAATGATGAATTGGACACTCCTCCCTCTACATCATTTAATTCTCATTGTGTGCGGAGCTCAAATTTTTTTTTTTAATTTCAAAATTTTAATTCACCCTCACAATGACTTGTAAGACATTTCACATGATTTTTGATTGTTTGATTATTGTAATTTAATTATTAAATAAAAGCGTCAGTGAATTTTTGCCAAATTTGGCGGCATCTGTGTTTAACATTTTCTTTTACGGGAGTTGTCTTTTATATTTTGCGAAACAGATGTGAAAACAGTATGTGTATATCATCACCTAAAATACAAAATAATGTATCATCGCAGAAATTATAATCTAAATTATGGATATAATGTCAAAAAATAACTATTAATGTGACTTTTTTATAGTTATAAAAGCTGCGAGCCCTGATCGAAATCGCTTTATAGAAAATGTTTATATTCGTTTGTGTTTGCCTGACCTTGCCACTCGCAAGCTTTTAATGATATTGATGTTTTATTTATATTGAAACTAGATACAACGTCAGCTACAGCACCACATAAAGTATCAACAGCAAAAAATTAAGATATTCGTGTGTTTGATTGAAGGCGAATCCTAAGATATTGTCTATCATCGTGTCGTAAGCGAGGTTTGATACAAGACAAGAGACATAGTTAAAGGCAACATTTAAGACAGTGTCACTGTATATGTCTACCAGAAGACAATATAAAAGACTACGTCGTTCATCTTGTCGTCAGCGATGTTTGATAGAAGACAAATTTTAAGACATAGTCGCTAACGTTGTCTGTCGACACGAGAGTAAAAAGAGGACAATATGCAAAACTTTGTCGCTCATACCGTCTTGAATGACAATTTCTTTCAAACTGTCATTTAGAAAACCTAAACGACAGGGGACAAGTCATGCAAGAATCGTGACCGACAATCTAGCGAAGTCGAAAGCTTCAATTAAAGCTGATACGTGCATGTGTAACAAGTATACAGGTATTGGTGTCAACTTTAAATGCTTATAGCTCCAAAGATATTAAACCCATCTTAATAAAATATAGATTTAGTAAATCGCTAGCATATAAAACATTTTGCTTGGCAGCACCAAATTGACGCCAAATTGCTCAAGTGTGGAAAAATCACTTGCAAGTAGAGCACTTTAGTAAACATGTGAGAGACTATTGAGTTTTTCGTACAAGCGGTACAAGAGCACATGTTTTAGAAATTGTATTCTGAACAATTGCGGGTTAGGGAATGATGTATTATAAATGGCAAAACCATAAATTAAGATTTTTTAAACTATAATTCACAAATTAGTTTTCGAATAGGAATCTCCAACATGTTTTCGTATCAATTATTTATTCTTAAGATTGAAATGGCGAAGGCAGGGCGTCAAAGTACCTATACTATGGCATAGGAATTGGAACACCTGGAGTTTTTTATGATCTCCACGAGCATTCTCTTATTAAAAATAGTTGCAAACAGTAATGAAAAATTCCACTAAAAAGCCATACAGTTACTCGAGGTAGACCATTAACATGTGCGAGAATTGGACGAAAACTCTCGAAGGCCCAATAAACGAACAGTAGCCTGGTTTCAATTATTAAATAATTGCCAACGGCGCTTGTTGTTTACTCGCAAAGACCTGCTTTATGGCTGGTGTTCGTTTCAAGCACAAAATGGATTTCACTAACACAACCAACCGGTTTTGTTGATAAAGTGACATTTTCTATTGAATTATATGAACATGCTGATTAGTAGTCCCAATGCAAGATAACTAAACAAATAAGGTTGCAATTTTTAATTTTCCTCTTTTTCTTTTCTTTTAATTTTCTTTCTTTGGCGTTCACGCAATTCAAGTCTTATTACATAAATGTTTCCTATTTATGTCGTCAATTCTTCTTTTTTAACATTACGAATGAGAAAGCAAAACGAATTTTATGACTGCATAAAGGTGTGTACTAGTTTCCTTTCCCCTCGTGACTCACGCCTAAATACTAATAAGCTTATCAATAAAACTTGCATACGGTAAATTGCAAGTTAGCAGATCTACAAGACACACTTTTTTCATTTTATGTATTTTTTTCTTCTGTTGCACTTCTGCATTTCATTATTTTAAATAATTCTCTCTCGCTCTCTACTTGCTATTAAACTCACTTTACTATATACACATTTTCCATTAACTCTCACCTCAAACTTCATTGCACTTTCTTCTTACATCGCTTATTTATACAGCCTTCTTTTATTTTAAGGTATTGGAATTGGTCAGGCTTTTATGGTATTTATGTTGGCCACTTATTATGAATCAATATGTGCTATAATCGGTTATTATTTGGTGGAATCCTTTCGCGATCCTCTACCTTGGGCTTTCTGTCGTCCCGAGTGGGGAAGCAATTGCATTAATTCTTCGTCAAGTGACGTTGATTCACTAGAAACGGTTGAGGGCGCGACATTAGCAAGTAATACTTTGAATCAATTAACAAAATCAGATAATTTAATAAGAACGACTAATCGTACGATCTCAAGTTCCGAATTGTTTTTTGTGTAAGCAATTAGTTTGTAGTTTGTTTTAAAACAAAGCTTAACGTATTTTTTCTTTTTATGTATTTATACTTTTTGCAATTGATTAGCAATGAGGTACTGCGTGAAAAACAAAATATTAATGATGGCATTGGTTTACCCAATTGGGAACTGGTATTGGGTTTGTTTGTCTCCTGGATGTGTGTGTTTGCCATTATTCGTCGAGGCGTGAAGAGTTCCGGTAAAGCTTCTTACTTTTTGGCCATATTTCCTTATATAATTATGTTTGTGCTGTTGATAAGAGCACTTACGTTGCCGGGATCTTTAAATGGTATTATTTATTTCATCAAACCGGTCTGGAGTAAAATTTTAGACCCCAAGGTAAGTTGCCTAACATTTATTCTTTTTTAATTTCCGTAAAAAGTGTCTCAATTATTGAAATCTGACTATTAAATGAGATTTTGAAGAATTCAATTAGTAATTTTTTACAATTTTTTTAAAAGACGGCAACACATTTTTATTTATCTGTGATTGTATTTTCCAGGTTTGGTATGCTGCTGTAACCCAATGCTTCTACTCCTTGTCTGTGTGCTTTGGCAATATTATTATGTATGCTTCGTACAATAAATTCGGCCATAATGTGCACAGAGACGCCAGCATTGTGACTGCGTTAGATACTTGCACCTCCCTATTGGCTGGCTTTACAATATTTGGTATTTTAGGGCATTTGGCTCATGAAATCGGTACCGATGATATAGGCAGTGTGGTAAAAGGTGGTGCTGGTTTGGCTTTCATCTCTTATCCAGATGCTATAGCAAAGTTTAAGCAGCTTCCTCAAATATTTTCGGTGCTGTTCTTCCTTATGTTGTTTGTTCTGGGTATTGGTTCCAATATTGCTATGACATCCTGCACCGTAACAGCTATAAGAGATAGTTTCCCCAATATTAAGCAATGGCAATGTTCTTTGGGTATTGCAGTGATTAGTTTTGTCATAGGTTTGGCTTATGTAACACCGGTATGTCTTTTCGATATATTTAAATGCTTAAGTATCTTATTAAACATTTGTATTTTTTTCTTTCACAGGGTGGTCAATTTGTGTTGACTTTGGTTGACTATTTTGGTGCCTCTATGATAGCCTTATTTTTGGGCATTGCTGAATTGTATGTTTTGGGTTGGGTGTATGGTGTTGATCGTTTGTGCAAAGATGCTGAATTTATGATGGGACGTAAAGTTGGTCCTTACTGGCGTTGGTGCTGGGGCGTCCTTACGCCTTTAATTATGACTGTCATTTTGATATATTTCCTGTTGACTTACACGCCCTTGACTTATAACAACATTACTTTTCCCAATTGGGCTTATGGTGAGTAAACTTTAATTTTACATTTAATTTTCAATTTTAGAATATTTTTTAACTCCTTTTAGCTGTTGGATGGATCATTACCTGCATTGGAGTCTCACAATTGCCCATATGGATTGTAGTGGGTGTCATACGGTCACCTGGCGAAACTTGGGCTGAAAAAATTCGTTTTGCTTTCAAACCCACACATGATTGGGGACCAACCGATCCTTTGTTAAGAGAGCAGTATAACAAAGAAATCGATAATGAATCTTTAGCAAATCAAGGTCTTAGCTGTTGGGGTTACATAAAGAAAAACCTTTTCGGCTGATTTTGTAGCAAAAGTAAAGCATTAAAGTATTATAAACTAAAAAGACAAACTAATAGAATTAAATTAAGCTTCCAGCCATTTAAGTTATGCAAACTTGCCAAAAGCCAACAAAGCAACAGCAACATTTATCATATCTGAACTTTTAACATTTATGTAGGTCCATTATTACTACTTGCTGTTAGTAAAGGTAGGATTTTGTGTGCCCGATAAATAGCTTCGTATTATTACAACTTCCATTTTTTATTATTATTATTAAATATAACAATATTTAATGGATAAAAATAATAAATGAATGTTTTATAATACAAAGCCATTTATCACTCCGACAAAATCCTTACTTTAACTAACGGCAAGTTGTAATAATGGCCCTTAGTAGTATAAATTGTAAGTTATAGTTGTATATAAAAATATAGATTTAATTTATTACAAAAAAACAATATATTCTTAATTAATAAAAAAAATTTTTCACAAAATTATCTACGGTTTTACCTCGAGTTAGGGATTTAAATGAATTTTCCAGCAGCTTCATCTAGTAGACAGTGAAGTTGATTATTTAAGGGCTTTACCATGCCAGCTGGTAAATCTTCCTTGTCTTTGAATATGCGCTGGAAATTAAAGTTTTCATACATTAACTAAAAAGCAAAGCAAATGGGGATACATAATACATTTTTCATTAGAATTTTATAATGCATACGTTTTGGCAGAAAAAGATCTTTCCGGCTCTAGTGTACATTTCAAAAAACTTTAAATTTTAATTCATAATATACTGCTAGTAAAGCAAAAAACTTTCCCAATAATATATTGCTCTATTAAAGATCTTTTGGAACATTACAAAGATAAAATCTTTTTTTTTTTAAACGTAAAAAAATCTTCTCATGCCCAGACTCACTTTAACAATCTCAGCTTTACCATCGCCACACATAACGAACATGCACTGCTTTGCATTATTAATTAGTGGAAATGTCATTGTTACACGTTTGGGTGGTGGTTTGGGAGAATTATCTATAGCAGCTATCAAATGATCTCTTTCCTTTAATAGAGAATGTTGGGGAAATAGCGAACAGGTATGACCATCAGGCCCTATACCCAAAATGAGTAAATCAAATTGTGGAATTTCCCCACTCTTCAAGTGAAACTCTTTTAAGACTTTTTCCTCGTAGTCCTGGGCACATTCCTTTAAAGTTAAGCTAGTATCGATGCCAATAAATTGCTCTTCTTTCAGCGAAGTTTTGGGCAGCAAAGTGCTTTTGTATATCCCAATAGTAGACTCTTTATCTGTTTCGGGCACAAATCTTTCATCGCAAAAGAAAAACTTGAATTTTTCTAGATCTGCATCTATTTGTGATAAAGCTGTTGCCAAGTAGTTAACAACTGAACCACCTGAAAGAAAATGTTCGTAGAATTATTAACCTATGTACATATAAAAAAACAAGGTCAAAATAAGCTTAAATTTCATTCACCTGATACTCCCATACGAAACAGTCCATTTGTTTCAATTGCTTCTTTAGATTTTTCCGCTAACATACGTCCCAATAGATCAATGACATCCTGTTCACTTTTGACTTTATGGAAATGCATATTAATTTTCATAAATGCTACAAAATTATTTTGCAATATCACCGGTATTTTATTTCTATTATAATTACTAATCAGATGGGACACGGACACCTGGCGGTGCGAATTTGCACTAAAAACAGTCAAAATGGCATCCCAGTGGTAGCACTACGTTAACCCATTCTTGCATGGTGTTATAATACAGGTTATGTCGAAGCTACAAAAACACTGCTTTTAAGTTCAAAGCTGTCAAAATGCACAAAAGAAAAATGGCAAAATTGCATTTTCTGTTCTATAAAGAATTTGGTTTCTTTTTCTTTTCTTAAAAACATATGCTAAAGTTTGGTTTTTTAGTAGTGTGGGTGTGCGTTGGTTAGGTTAGGTTGCACAGGCTGCCGATTGCAAGCAACCGGCCCACTTGCATCCAGAAAAATAGGTGCCTTTGTGATGCCCGATATGGACAGTGAAATGAAAGTATTGACTATGTGTGTTGGTAATACATAATCAAATTTTGACAGACTCGAACCCCAAAAAAAAAACCGTTAACGCTTTGACACTACCTGTGTTAATTTACATTCTTCTTCATTAAAAGACAACAAATGTTTGTTTTGATATCTCTGTCTCTTTTATTTGAATTTACATTTTTGTGATAACAATTCATGAAATTGGCGGAAAAAATTGGAAATTCTGATTTAGGCAGACTTTTTAACAGAATTTTCCAATTTTTTTTGCGCCATTATTATAATTATTCATAAGTAGTGAAAAAGTTGAAGTGGGTGTTAGTGAAAAGTTTTTCTATTTGTGTAATTTGTGTGTTTAACGATAAAACCTGCGAAAAAACAAACTATCAAGAAGCAGCATGTAAGTAATTTTTGGTGCTTTTAAATATATATTCAATTTTTACTTCTTTTCAGGGCTGTCCAAAAGAAGAGAAGCTACAAGCCGACAAGGTAAGTCGATTTAAGAAGTGTTAATTAAAAAGTGTTAATTAAGAAGTGTTAAAATAAGTGCAAAATTAAAATAGGAAACTTTTGAACATTTTTTGGTTTTGAATGGATTATGTATGTATATTCTGTTCAAAATCAAAAATTGTCTGCATCACAAGTAACTGTTTCCTGTTTTAATTCCAATTGGTACAATCAAATTAACCAATTGGAATTTGTGTGCTTAATAAAAGTGTTTTTGTATGGGGTGGTTTTTTTTTACGGCAGACGGAACATCATTGCTAACACAAATTAACATTGTTAAACGAAATGAATGATGGTACACTGCCGGCCGAAAAAAACAGTGTTTGATGGAGCACGTCTATATGTGCTGAAGCACTCCCCATATGATTGTTTGGAAGGAAAATACATATTTTTTTAATTTCTTAATCGAGGAGATTGCCTCTTTGAAAATACATAAGGTTAAAATAATTATAAGTGAGTATTTGTGTTTAGTTGTGTTTTTCTTACTTGGTTGTAAGACAACCACTTGTGTGCAATTTGGTCCAGCCGTTTGGAAGTAATATTTTCTAGCTGTATCATGATGTCCGTAGCTTCCAAATGGCTTGACCGCTTTCAGCTTAGTGTTTTTTCTTGTTTTGTGTGAAATGTGTTAGTTATTTTGTAAAAATAAGCTTTAAATTTGAAAATATATATCAAATTGGTTTCATTTACTAAATGTAAAAGCAGTAAATATACTGTTCAAATTGAAAAAGTATTAAAAAGCTGTTTGTGTTTAATCTTTTTTTTTTTGTAACGTGTCATTGATTATTGAGGGTTATTAGCTATGTAGTTCCAATGTGCATCATCAATAGATATTACAATAAGTTTCCATTTGAATAAATGAGATCTGTAAATGAATTAGCTAAATTTTAAATTAATTCTTTTCATAACAAAAAAGAATTTAATTGTAAAACGAATTAGGCAGAAATGAATTCCAAATCGTTTGCAATTCAAATGAATTTGTGGAATGAGTTACAATTCGTTTTCAATTCAAATGCACCTGGAAAATGAATTGAAATTCGTTTCCAATTCAAATGAATTTGATAAAGTGAATTGCAATTCATTGAATTGATATTGAATTAATTCAAATGAATTAGAACTATGAATTCCAAATTTGGCAAATTCATTTGAATTGGAAATAAATTGCAATTTACTTTTACCAGATTCATTTGAATTGACTCAAATTTCGTTCAATTCATTTTTTGTGTGAAAAGAATTAATTCAAAATATGCTTATTCAGTGTATGATTCGCGAGTTTATTAAAAAATTAATGATTAATTTACAGCTCTGGAATAAATGCGCATAGGGAGTAGCTAACACCCAATTATCAATTGAATGTGTTTTTAATAAAAAATAATATGTTACTTTAATAATAGAAGTCCACTCTTTCAATAACTTTTTATGTGCTGTTCATAAAAGCAAACAATCGACTTTAGTAGGAAATATGTATGGAAACCACTTAAATAACTGATTGACTGAATGTCAATGTTATAAGTGGTGCTACTGTAGCACGCAAAATTCAACGTTGTGATTCATAATGTTGGAAATGAGTCAAAACTTGAAATGTGTTTAAGAGTTGATTGGAATTCATTCGGGCATTTCAAGTTTTAATTCATTTCTAATTTCCATACGGAGTATTTTGTAATATGATGGTTTTATTTTGTGCTTTTTATATATTTTTTGGGCCCATTTTTTATTAAGTAACGCTAAATAGTATATTATACATATGTATATTTATTATTAGTCTGGTGAAGGGAATTTAACTCAATTTTTTTTACTTCATAAGAATATACAGTGACCCAAAACAATTTTTACAAATTACAAATGGATATGAAATCAAAGTAAAAAGAATATATATTCTAAATGAAAGTGTAACTACTTTCAAATAAAGCTATACATATATTGTATATGTATTTACATCTCCATTGATTTCATATTCATTCTATAATAAATCGATTTAATTTTTTACTCACTGTATATTAATAAGATTTTAAAATTATCTGCATAGTAGTATGCTTAACAAACTTAATATAAATTTATAAATTTTTTAGACGCCATTCAGCAGGTTTGTATGGCCCAGTCCACACTTTAAATTTTTATTGCAGCAATTCTTGAATATGTGGGAGAGTGTTGAAATAGAAATATATACATTTTGTATTCCTCTCTCGCTCTTTCTCACTAAAAATATAAAAAAAATTGCTGCAGCAAAAATTGCAAGTCTGGACCGGGACTATGATAAAGAAAATTTTTTTGATATTTATTTTGCTTTACGTCAAACAATTTATTTATTGCAGAAATAGTAATACTTCTAAGGGCCATTAACACAAAGTTCATTTATGTTTATTTAATTTTAAAGTTTACTAACTTTCAGTTTGTCTAAACTTAAATTTTAATTGGAAATTAAAAATGTTCATTAACAATAAAAAATTTAGTTAACTTACAGTTATCAACTATTGTGAATCACACTAGGAATTTATTTTTGGGAACACCATCATTCAAGGCAACTGAGCACGATTTCTGCACAAAGATGTGCATTTTTCAGGTGGTAAAGCTTAAATCACAAATTTTTTTTTAAGAATTTATGAAAAATATTTTTAAAATAAACAAAAAATAATTAATTTTTAAATGTCATATTATTTTCAAGTTAGAAATTTAAACTCAGAAAGTATTTCAGTTAATTTTATTTAAAAGTTAAATCTTAACAGAGCATCGTGTTAATGAATTTTCACTTACTAAAGTTAAAGTTTTGCGTTTAGTGTTAACTTCAAGTTAACTTTTTTACTGTTAACGGCCCTAATACGTGTATTCAGTGCAGTTGTTTAGCCTTTTTGCGATTTTATTCTGTTAAGATATAAAAATCCAAGAATTAAAATACTTTCTGCAAAAAAATAATAATAAAAAATAGCACTGTTTCTTAAAAAACAGGCAATAACAATTATTTCTGAAAAAAGTTAAAATAAAAAATTGAAATTTGTTTTGATAAAGAACTTCTGCAAAAAAATAACAAATATTTCTAAAAATAAAAAAATCAGCTGTTGAATTTCAAGAATTTGAAATGGTGTCCTGGACTGTGATATTTTCTTGTGGCTGTTTTTTTCCTTTGAAAGTTCAAAAGTAGTTATTATTTACTGTCAATGCTCTTCGGAAATAGTCTATGATATTCGCTTATATCTCTTTGAAATCGAATCATTAAGTTAAATCTGTATCTTGAATTATTACAATTGTATTTGCGCTCGGCCCCACTGTGCGGCAGTGCAAGGCCTTAGAGACTTCTAACTAGCAACAATTAGCAACAATGTTATTAAAATTATTCATATTCTCTCGCTAAATTAGTCGTAATCGGGCTTTGCGAAGATTTATTTAATCTTTATAAGAGTATACATGCGAGTACTTGGGTATATTTAAAAATTTAATTTCTTTTCTAAGTTTTTGTTAACACCAAAAACTATTTCATTAGTGTTTTAAAGGGAAACAAGCTAAAAAAACGAATTGAATGAAGTACCAGATTACTGACGAACGAGAAAGAATACAATCAAAAGATGTAGAATTTATGATGAAACTGCAAAATAATTACATGTGGTAACTGATGATTGGCATAAACGTTGTCATTATTATCAACATTTACCACATAAATACATGTATGCATAACTAAACAAACACAATCTCTTTCTCGGTTGTCTCTCCTTTTTTTCCTACTGTGATTGATAAACATACAGAAGGGAATGAACGAATGTGTGCATGAAGAAATTATGTGCTTTTATGTGCCAGTTGTCCAAATCGTCGTACGCGACATTGTCTTCGACGATACATGTACGGGTAGTCCCCTGCCGATTAGGTACCTAAGCGACAATTCAAATGTTACATGTTGTCCTCTTTTTAATACTTTGACGACAACGATAGCTACCATGTCTTAAAGTTTGCCTTCAATAAAAATGTTTTTATGACAATATGACAAGATATTTTCATAAGTTTTGTCTTCAATCAAGCAAAAGAATATTTAAACTTTGTGCTATTGATATTGTAGGTGATGCTGGTGCTTGGATGGTAAGCGTATTGGCTTTTAAACAGTATCAAAATGGGTTAAGACAAACAAAAAACTGATTTAAATTAAGAATATTGGATTTAAGAAATGCGCTCTACAATCATGACTTGAGTTTTCTCCTTCCGTTACTATACGTCTGCATTAGCCGTTAACTTGGTATGAAGATCATGTCGAACATCGTAGACCGCTCATGTCCATGTGACATCTACACGTGTTCGCAACATACACATGGACATATTCATACCGCTGCTCTGCCGTTGTCATGTTCATGCTTGTGAAGACGTAGAGTTAACGACAAAGCTGGAGACATTTTCTCTTATGTAGACGTTCACGATAGCCTGAGCGCAATTGTTCTTTGTTTTTGGGCAACCTTGTGGCCATTTGAATGAAAATTTCATCGACAATTGTATAGAACTTTACTCAGTTTGTCTTCTACGAGTTACTGTAGCCTTGTAACCGTTGTTAAAGATGCCTTAAAGAGTTGGCCAACTGGGGGACTATGTAAATGTGCTGAAAGCCAGCATGTTTGTTTTTGGCATAAAACTTTTAATGAAATTGATGCTTTTGTGCTAACTAAGAGAGCAAGAGAATGAGTAGCCGTGGGAGTGGGAAAAGTAGCAAAAAGTTCATATAATGATTTGTTTACATAAAATACATCAAGAATATATTACATTCCGACACATTTCAATAACACACAATCTCAGTCACCCACATAAACGAACTCAAAGAGAGTTAGAGAGAGATTGAGTACACTATGCACACACACACATATATATGTACACACACAACATATATGCACACACAAAACATTAAAAAGATAAACAGACATCAGCCACAGTGTGAGTTAAACAAACACACATGGGAAAAAAGTAAATACATTGCCAGTGGCAGCCACATGATAAGGTTTAGAAAGAAATTAGTACAACAATATCCATTATGAAGAAAAAAAATAAATAAAAATATAAACATTTGGAATTGGAATGAGTATTTAGCAAACAAGTCACACGTACACTAGAACAACAAGAAAATGGAGTGCACATATTATGTATGCATGCATTTACATTTGTTTTTAATCACAATGCAGCATAGTTTTAGGAGGTGAAGTTAAAAAAATGAAGTAGAAAAAAAAGACCAAGCACTGACGTCGTGCCAACCAGCACAACAGGCTTATCTCATGATACGATTTTTGTTTGAAAATTTATTTCCATGGCATTTTTTTGTTGTTTGTTAATGGGAGCAGCGTGTATATTGGGATGCGCCTTTTGGCTATGCAATAATAAATATAAATTGACTATTTAAATTTTGCTTAGCAGAACGAAGCCTATTTATCCTATAAGCACACACGCACACCTGTTTGCCCAACAACTTAAACAACAAACAAAAGCAAAAAAATCGCCTTCACAACTGTTGTTTTGGCAACATTTATTTTTTACCAACGTAATTACAGGCAAATTGCGGTATAACGAACTATATAATGTCAGGCCCTTTCGCTATACTGAAAAATTCGTTATATCGCGAAGTTTTTTTCTCTAAGTTTTATTTTTATTAAAGCATAAAAAATATTTACAACTAAAAGAAAACAATGTTTTATCTGGTAGCATCTACCAATAGAGACCAGTTTTATTCGCACTAAAAATAACATCAAAAGTTAAATTATGGTCCTCTATAATTTTCCATTTATTGGCACATGTTTTTTCCTTTGGCTGAGAAACCAACAGTATAACTCCTTTTCATTACCAGAATATTCACCATTTTTTGAGCCATTGTTGGTTATTTCCGAATTCGAGACAATTTTTGGTTGCATTTTCTTTAGTGTACATATGGATTTGGATTTGGGTATTCCATATTTTACTGAAATTTCACGCGTGCTTTTACTCTTTTTATAATCATTCAAAATTTTGTATTTTTTTTCAACGAAACTCATTTTCTGTTTCCCATTTTTGTTTCACTTTAAATGTAATAAAAAGGATCGCAGCATTTTATTGTAAAATAAACTCTCAAATAAAAAACTAACGGTACTGCAATGACTTTTTCTTGCTTTTGCAATCTTTGCTGTCTTTTATTTATTTTTCTTGCCTTTCGTTATATAGAGCACACATTTTTCAGAGCATTCGTCATATAATTTAGTCAATCATGAAATTTTGGATGATGGTTTTTTACTTCTTATTTGCAATTATTTTCTTACCGTTCGTTATATCGAGTATAAGGGTTTTTTTAATGTTCGTTATATAAGGTAGTCAATGTTAAAAATTTACTTTCCGCTAAATCGGATTTTCGTTAAAGCGAGATTTATTATACCGGGATTATTAAAGGAAATATGTATTCTATTATTAAAAGAGAATAAGTATAAAATACTCCATGTTTCCAATATATATTTTTTGTAGTCCTTGAGATGGCTTTAGTAAATATCACATTGTTTTAGAAAGCTAATATGTAGGCACTCCAGAAAGAAATAAAATAACAAAAATATCATTTAAATTTAAATAAAGTTTTGTAATGTAAAAACCAAGAAGGTAAAATTCAGGTGGTCCCAATGAAAATCTTTACATGTACACACATATTTACTTTAAATAACACTGATAGTGGAAAATAATTATAAAATGACTTATCCTAATTTGTAGGTCTAGTTGAAGGAATCACTTTGTAATTTTTAGAAATTTAAATGCACGGTTAACCAATTATTGCCACAACTACAGGGAGGCAGCACCTACAAGCATTTATGGGCGTGTCATATATAAAAAATGTCGCTTTGAGTGACATTTCTAACTTTGAAAGCTAATTTTAATAAAACTCATGGTTTGTTGGTTGGTTGGTAGTTTTTGCATTTAATTATTTGTCATAAAAATGAAAGATAAAAATGTTATTGGACGATTTGTTGTAATTAGTTCTAATTGTGCTCTGGAGCATTAAAGCTATTAGAAAAAACTTCAACGCATCAAAGCGCGCAAAAAGATGAGAGTTGTCCAACTTATCGCTTCGCGCTGCATTCAAACTACTTTATGTGACACGTTTCATATAAGTACATATGTACATTTCATTTTGAATATTAAAGCGTATCTGTAACGCAACGCGAAGCAAAAGTTTTATCTCACATGGCCTTTAGTTTCGTTGCGGTTACGATCGTTAAAGCACGAAATCTCGGCATGTATCAATGGTTTCTTATTTGGAAATGAGTTTGTCAATAAATGCATAACATGTTGTTTTCAATACATTTTAGCTCTTAAGCATGGTACTCTGTTTATTATTTCGTGCGAACTGCTGCCAAAAGTCCATATAAAAAAATTCAGGCGAAATAATTGTAAAATAATATGGCCGAAGTTGTATTCTGTTAATCTTGTGGAAACATACGAAATGTTTCTGGCAGCATTATCTTTTCAACCACAAAATGTTTCTGTCAACATATTTTCCGACTGCGAAATAATGTAAGCACCACTAATTTCGTGCGGAATTGCTAACGACAGCTGATCAGATATTTCTGGGCGTTGTGGTTTTAGTTTTAAGTTTGCTGCCCAAAAATAATTAAAATAATGGAAAATAATGTAAATATAATGAAGGTGAGTGCTTTTTGCTGAACGTGTGTCTTCAATGAGCTTCTCCGCAGCAGCTGCGATTTGCATTAATTGATACATTGCAGTACAAGCTTCTAAAATTATTTTGTTGTCCATTGTTTTAATATTTTTTAAATAAACACATTTTTTGTTTTTATAAGAAAAGCAATGTTGCTAATTTCAAGGCAATAAAACCGATAAATTTGATATAAATCGTGGTATTGTCGCCACTGATCAGCTGTCAAAATTTTCAAACGAAATAATCAATGTTGCTCAACATTTTTCGCAAATTTGAATAGAGTATTAAGCTTTACGGATCATATAAATCCATTAATTTTTTAGATACATTACACAGTAAAACACTTGATTTTGGGACTCAATTCTGAGAATCGCACGTGAACGTAGCTCCAAAAGTAAGAACTTCAGCATCATTCGTTTTGTCAAGTTGGCTGCATAATAAATTAATTTAATTTTGTTTAAGGTATATTTTTATCACATTTTGTATATTTTAACACGGTTATATCTCGTTATTCAATATTCTTCTGGTTTTAAAGTTGACAAAACGAATGATACAGAAATTTGTTTTTGGGGCTTTTTTCTCGTGCAATTCTAAGAATTGTGTCCCAAATCAATGAGCTAAAAATAGATGTACTGTGTTATTTAAAGATCATTAGTAAAATTAAAGAGTTACTTCAATCCTGTAAATTACATTTCATTAAATGTTTTTCTTAATTTAAAATTGCATAATTTTATTCTGTAAATCTGTCATACATATCTATACAAATAGATACACAAACATACATATACACACACGCAGACACACACCCACACACACACACCCACACACACACACGATATCAAAGAAGCCTTGTGTGTGATGCGACAACAACGAGCCATTGTTGTTATTTAGTTTTCCGCGAATTTTGTGTTTGGTTTGGACCGAGTTTAACAATCAAACAAAATAAATAAACAAACAAAAGCTTAATTAATGTATATTCCCAAAACGTTTTATGGTGCATTTCGTTGCTGATACCGGAAACTA
The DNA here is from genome assembly GCA_956483585.1 of Gymnocheta viridis. Taxonomy (NCBI): domain Eukaryota; kingdom Metazoa; phylum Arthropoda; class Insecta; order Diptera; family Tachinidae; genus Gymnocheta; species Gymnocheta viridis. The sequence continues at coordinate 120,846,597 of OY101441.1, read as the reverse complement.
AACAAATATAAACATATGCACACATACATGTGTATGCATGGATACATAAATATGAATCTCATACATGCATAAATCAAGGAACCTACACACACAAATAGAACAACACTAGAATTTAAAAGTTTTTTTTGTTGAATATAATAAAGAACCGTTAAACTGCAATCAAGGAAAATAGCAATGATACCCAAGCACGCATTTCGACTACAAAATCAGTTTCACACTTCGAAGCGTTGTTTACTAAAGCACTGCATAAACACATTCAAACACTTGCAAATACTTTCACTACAGTTATGTTGAGACGAAGTAATATTGGAAGGCACAAACATTCTATTTGTTAAACATTTTTGTTTTAGCTTGAATTTTTTTAAGCAAATTTCTTTAATAAAATTTTTAAGAGAAATACGAGTTTAAGGCCCAATAATTGACTTCGCATTTAAATGTCATTTAGCTAATTGCCACTTAAATTTAAGTTGCATTTAAATACAGTTTGAGTTTTTCAGTGTGAAATTATTGTTTGTATTTAATTACGATAAAAATATGCCAGCCTCACGAAATTCTCTCAATTTTCTTAGAGAAACAGCTGTTGAACCAAATTAAAGAAAAATTTTTAATGTGAATTCTTTTTCAGGCTGAAAATAACAACAATGATAGGTTGCTGCAATGTTTTAAAAGTTTAAAAACATTTAAAAAAACATAAAAAAGAATAATATTAATAAAAGAAGTCCAAATTGCACTCCAAAAGATGTTGATTTTTCAATGGCCGCAAATTTGTTGTTTACTTTGTTGCGCGAAACACCAACACATATGTTTGTGTATGGATGTGTGCAAAACTTAAATGGACTTTAAATGCAGAAGAATGGTCATTTAAGTTTCATTTAAATGTCACATAATTTTGTACTGAAAAAATGAAATTGGTACTTAAGTGGCATTTAAAGATAAATGAAACTTAAATGAGTAGTCAATTATTGGGCCTAAGTGCATTTAATGATTAAACTTTTGAAAGCATCAAATAGCTGGTACAGTTGTTAAGATCAATTTTCCAACCCAGCTTTATGTATGGATACGGGCATGCTTATCCCGAATACTACATGGTCACGCGTGTTCCGCGAGGTAGTATCAGTAATTTTTTCTTCTCCATCGTGTGAGTAAGCGAGCATGAGCAGATTTTTTTTCTGCGTGATTACTTACTTCATGACTGAAAAGTTCCGCAATGTAATTTAAAATTGCAGATATTAAATCAGAGAACTGATTTGGCTTAATTGTTTGGCGTAATTCTTCGAAATGTTTGGTTTAATTAAAAGTTATTAAATCGGGCTCGAGTTCAAGACTGCACACGTTGAAAGGATGAAGACAAGCGCAAAAATAAAATAAATTGACGGGTTTCCTTAAGACAGCACTTTTTTAGTTGTTTTTGTAAAGAAATGATTTATGCTGTTTTCTTTTCAAAGAAAATGTAAAATTTTTTTTACTTCTAATAAAAAAAATTGCTATTCAAAGTTTTCTGAAGACAAATATTTTGTCACGTAAGTGACGATACAATAATTCCTAATAAAGTCACTATTTCAAAAAATCATTATTTGGCAAATTTTCAATGAAAAGGGGGGGGGGAAATGTAGCACTTTTTGTTTAAAAAAAAAACGCCTTTAGTTAATTTCACATATTTTTTCGTGAGCGTTTCTTTTCGTGATTAATAAATGAAAGCGATTCATAAAAATAAATTCGTGCATGGAGAACTTTTTTTCTGATAAGCTTGCGAGTGAAAAGTTACTCACGATGCCATTTCTAATGGTTAATAAAATAGTAAATGATAGAAGAATGTGTTTACTTTGATGTGATTACCAGTGAGTGCTTATATTCCAGACTTGCGTGCATATTTTTATATTTTCGTTGATTGCTTTGCTACATATATTAAAATACGCGCGTGTGTGTGATGTGACGTGTGTGTGTGTATGCGTCTTTATTTATTTTATTTCGTTTAAAATGTTGAAATTTCGTGTTTTTGCATGCCAATGAAGCATGAAGTAGTAGTAGTTGTTGTTGTTATTATGTTCATTTCTATCAAGCGAAGTGCACACGCAGCCGCACACATTCATACACATGATGAATTTGATTTTGATTCACATGTTAAACTATTTCGTCGATACTAAACTTAGCAGGCTAAAAAGTCCTTTAATATTCTATAAAACTTAAATTCAATTGTAAAACGTGCTGTAAAAAGTGGTCGCCAATTAAATTTAAGATTTGAAAGCGGCAATCCAGAGCAATCTAGGAAGTGCTCATTCGTAACTTAAGCTCAAATTGTCATCTGCAATGTCCGCGGGAAATTTCAACGCGATCGCAACAGATGTTTAGAATTATAACCAACATATTTTGACTTTGTGCCATTGTGCGACGTTAGATAAACATTATTTTCTTTCTATCAGCCGCTTTACAAATTACTTGGTACGCGCCAAGTTTTCTTGTCCTTGTCATCACTCTTCTTCAAATAGGTCGCAGTCCACATTAGAACCCTTTCGATGGGGAAAGTTTACTAAGTTTAAATGTGAGTTTATAGAAGGGTTGCGAAAAGAGTATGGCGGGGCGTACAGACTTTCTTGTAATCGCAAAGATCTCTTTTCCACACGCAAAATTTACTTTGAAAAAGTCTTTTAATTTTTTTTTCAACTTTGTTTCACTTCTGCACTTGCAAAGTTTACTTTGATAAATTTTGTATTCTTTTGTTGAATCAACATGCAAACGAAATCCACAGACAAGCAAACAAATGCAAGTATGTGTAAATGACGAACTAAGAACAAAGCAACTTTGCGAGTACATTAAAGTCTGTACTCAACCCCATTCTTTTTGCCCTTCTCACAATCAAACTCACGACTTTTCAAAGTAAACTTTGTGTGTGGAAAATGGTTCAAATTTATTTTTTTTTGTGTTCGTAGTTTATTCCTGCAACTTTGTATTTGTTGTTGTATTTTTTCAAAAATTGTAAAACTAAAATTTCTCTTTCTAAGCAACAGAAAACTTTTAAAAAAGAGCAACAAAATTTGTCAAATTAAACTTGCGTCGTCTAAAAGGGGTCTTATTAAAAATTTGTTGTAGATACTTTTATTTTGTGTGAGACTGGTGATGAAATAGAAACATATACCATTTGTATACCTCTCTCGCTCTTTCTCACTAGAAAAACCATGTTTCTGGAAGTTTCATATGGTGCACAGTAGAGCTGGGCAACTATCGATAGTCGCTCCATTCGATAGTATCGATAGTTTTGCAAAAACTATCGATACTATCGCGATACTATCGGATAATTTGTGAAAGATATGAATCTTTGTATTATTCTACAAAATTCATCTTTTAGAAGAAAAACAGACCACAAAGATGTTTTAAAAATTAAAATAAAATTTAATTCAAGAATATAAAAGCAAAGAAACGGAAAAACAAAACGCTTACAGTAATGACTTGGTTAATTCATGAGATCATTGGATTATAATTATAATAATATAAATTGGATAATTATCCAAATATAACGTTTGAAAAAATATATTTTTATGAACATATTAGTGGAGTTTTTGAAGAAGCATTATTGGGTAATCCAATAATTTTTGTTGAGAAAAAGAAGTGTATCAACATTTTTGGATTTCAAGCAAGTCCTTCTGTCTGAAATTATAGAGCCAGCTTTGCTGAACATTCTTTCAGATTCCGTCGAAGTAGCTGGAATGCATAAATAACGTGTCGCGCAGGATTTTAGTGTAGCCATCTCATTGGCATTATACTGCAAAGAAACATGTAATGAATTACTGAAACATATTAATGAAAGCATAATTCTTACCTTCCAGTAATCCAGTGGATTACTTTCTGTCGGAGTATTTTCATTTTCAAAGTACTGTCGAATAGAAACGATAGCATCTACTCTGTTTGTTCTCACTTTGTTAGCGATTTTATTTTGTAGAAATTTAAGGAGTGGCTGCTGTGGTTCAGTCTGCATACTGTTTGAAGTTGACGGTTCTACAGTTAAGGAATGTACCTTACTTATAACAGCTATTTCATTTTCTAAGGTTTTTGCTGCTTGTTCTGCATTAGATACGGATCGGAAACCTTCTTTTTTAAATCTAGGATCCAATAATGTTCCTAATCTTGCTGCCGTACGATCTTCGTATGGAAATAGCCGCTTCTTTGTCCGCTCGATCAAAAATAGGCACGCCTGCAAACCTTCTGATGTTTTCATTTTACTTTGTAGTTCTTCAAGGCTTTGAAAGATACCACATGTCAGAGGTATTATGAGAGAAACTGTAACGGAGGAACTCGATGATGTCTGCACTGTGACATTATCAAATGGTGAAAGCATTTCTTTGAGATCTGTCAATAGGTCGATTTCATCTGCCGTTAGAGGCGATGGAGCTTTTGATGTTGCCAAGAGTACAGCAGAAATATAATCGTTTGTCAACAAAATTCTCTCAATCATCTTATAAGCGCTATTCCATCGAGTGGGTACCTCCTGTAGTAGACTATACGCGCTTGTCCCTTGTGCCTCTTTGAACTTTTCGTAGGATATTGTGCTTGACTTAAAAAATGTCACGATACGCTTACATTTAGCCATTATTTCTTTTATATTATTTCGGGCTAAACAGTCTTGTACGACTAGATTCACAGAGTGCGCGTAGCAAGGAAGATTTCTCTTTTGTAGCAGTTCACATGCTTTTATCATTGTACTGTCATTATCTGTTACGATAGATAATACCTTTTTCATAATGCCCCATTCATCAAATGCAGCGCGTAATGAAGATGCTATGTTATCCGCACGGTGATTGGTAGCCACGAGAAGTTTTTGTGTTGATAAAACAGCTGAACGTAAAGTGAATTCTCTCGTAATAAAGTGACATGTAACAGTCAGGTATCCCTCATTTGCACGCGATGTCCAACAATCCGTTGTAATTGCGCAGCTATCCACTTCATTAAGGATTAATTGCAATTTACCTTTTGTTTCTTTGTACAAATTAACCATATGCACTCTTTGCAGTGTTCTACGGGATGGTAAAACGTAGCGAGGATCTAAACATTTCACAAACTCCCGGAATCCTTGATCCTCTACGATGCAAAATGGTTGAACGTCAGAAGCAATCATAATCATAAGGGCACTGTCAATTGCATTTTTACGTTCAGACGTGGATTCGTATGGAGCAGACTTTTTAAAAAAAGAATCTATTGTTGTATTTGCTGGCTTTGGCATTTCACGGAGAGTGGGATGGTTTCGTTTAAGATGATCAAAAAGATTCGATGTGTTGCCGCTGGTTTTGTAAATTCTAGAGCAGGAACGGCATTTAGCGTGTTTACCATCTTTACCTTTTTCAAAAAAGTCCCACACTTTTGAAGAAGTCTTTTTTGTTTTTCTTCCTGCTCCATTATCAGATTCGCTACTACTGTCGTTGCTGTCGTTTTCAATAACATTCTCTTTGCTGGTAGCTATATTCATTGTACAAAATATGAGTATAAATAATGACTTGTTTTGTTTATTTTAACATATTACTAACTTTTTGATCTTTTCAGGTACTTATCCATGACTTTTAGAACCGTCAACTTAAATTTATATTTCCTTATTAAGAATATGCATAAATTTATGTACACACAGCTGATTGGCACCGAATAGAGTTTGAAGCCGAACCAATTTGCGATCGACGGCGGCGGTAGAAAAAATGCATAAAAAACCATTCCAGAGAAAGAAAAAGAAACCATAACAACGGAAAAAAATGTCCGATAGTATTCGATAGTGATTTTCACTATCGATAGTGACGCCAACAAAAAACTATCGATACTATCGATAGTACTATCGATAGTTGCCCAGCTCTAGTGCACAGCGACTAAGTAATAAATATAACTCGGGTCTGTCAACTTTTTTCTTGAAAATGACATCTATTGATACACTGAAGTCATTTAAAGCTTATAAAGCCCCAACTCTTCCAAAAAGTGTATGCATTTTTGAGTCCAGAGATCGGGTTGGCATTAGAGATTTGATTTAAATTAGCTTCCAATCTTTCTTAATTTCTAAATGCTTTAAGGTCTCCTATTTACCTCGTATATTTGCCTTTGCTTCAGAACATTTACTTTTTGCCACTGTCAATTAAATTTGAGTTTCTAATTTCTATAAATCTGTTTGCTTATGTGTGAGTGCATTTGGCAATTTGTCCACTGTGACAACAAAGAAAAATTGTATGCAGACGAATAAATGCAAAGTGCTATAATCGTTAATGTAGATTTTAGCATAATTTTCTCTTCAAACAAATACCCCTTCTTTTCCTAACAAAAACACATTTGTGTTCCCACATCAGTATGTCTGTATGTGAGTAATAATATGTATGTTTGTGCAGGATTGTCTAAATGCGTGTGAATATCCATGTGGCACTATATTGGCACATGACTGTGCGTGCCTGCACGTGCATGTGTGTGCATGTGTGTGTTTGTCAATAGGATTATATGAAAATTGTTACATTAAATATTTGTATATTTGTTTATTTTTCCATTTAAACGGTTGAATAGATTTTCTGAATGTGTGAGATTTTTAACACTTGTCTTTTTTTTAAGTAGAATTGAAATTGTTAGCAATTTTTGAATTATTATGATTTAAACCGGTTCCTTACTGTTATACGAGTATATGGCAAAGCTGTTTAACAATTTAAATATTCTTACATATTTTGTTTGCAACTACATACATATATCGTTTAATTGAAATCAGTTTTGAGTTGCTTGATTAAAACAATTTAAATTCATATTAGTTTTATTGAGAAAGTAATTTAGGAAAAGTAAACTGCACTAGAACGAAGTGAAACAAGCATGTCACGGCCCCCGAAACATAGCTGCACATACCTTCGGCTATGATTCTTTCTTCGTACAAACACATGCGGAATTTCTTGTAAACGACTGCCAGGATCAAGCACAAACACGCTGCTAAGGCGTTCGATATATCTTATCTATTTTATTAAGGCAAATTCTAAATCAGTCCAGATGCTCCAGGATTTTTGTTGGAGCTGAAAACCATTGCTGAAATTTTTGTTGTTGTAATCAAACATTTTACGAGTATCAATATTTATTCTAAAAAGAAAGCTTTCGAAAAACAGAAACAAAAGCAAATAATTATACTTCTAAAGGCCTCTTTAGCCGATCGTAAATGTAGAATCGTAAATGTAGTCGTTTCAGCTGTTCGTATCCGTTGCATGAAAAATCAATGAAAATGCTTACCTGACCGAAATGTCATTTAACCGTAACGTATCAACCTGTAGAAAATATAATTTCATTACGAGGTTACGTGAAAATTGTAGATAGTGATGGCATGCATGTATGTTGAATATGAGTGCGGCACAGTAGCTCTTTTTTGGTACCTTTTTTATTTTGATATTTGAACCATATTAGTTGTTGAATTTGTATACATTCATGGTATATTGAATAAATTTAGTTTTCCTAATCAATTTATTTTTTTCTTTATAAATTTATTAAGAGGCTGCCCGACGTATGTACTTATTTTTCCTTTAGAATTTAGTTGTCAATATTAAACATATGTAAGTATATATGTATGTACGTATGTATATACATACAAACAAGTGTACAAAAAATTATTTTTGGATTAAATAATTATTATAATGCCGTATTCATAAAAAATAATTTGTATTTGAAATGTATTTTAAGACATATTTTTCATACAAATTTTCTATAAAATACATTTCGAACCTAAATTGTTTTTTTGGATACGGCCGTAATAATACCAACAACAATAATAATAAAATAAAACTAAAGTTTAATCTAATAAGTATAAAATAATATTTTGGTACTATTTAAATAGTTTTCGTACTTTTTCCACACAATTAGTGCTGGCATAGTATTGAGTAGTGGGTACCGAGTATCAAGTATTTCCTTTTTTCTTTGTTACTCAATACTAAAAAGTAGTTACTCGATACTTTCAGAGTTGTATTTTTAGGCAAGTTGAGTGGATAAAAATACATTACTGTATAAAAAGACAACTGGGTGTAAGATTCTTTAATCAAATCGAAACTAAATAATTTTTTTTTGAGAACAATTAAATTATTTCTTAAGTTGTTGTTAACGTTAAATTAAAAGTTAGCTTTACATTTATTTTATTTTATATTATAATAACCAAATATTTAATATTTTTTTTATAAAAAACGTTTATAAAATGTTATTAGATAACCGATATTTCGCCAAATCCTTGTGTGGCTTCTTCAGGAAATTTAATATTTGGTTATTATAATATTCTATTTTTGTGTACATACGTATTTATTAAGTTGTTCTTTTTTTTATATTTTAATTTTGACATTTTTTTGTATGTTTTGTTTTTTGATTGTTGTAAAAAATTTTTATTTAAAAAATATTTAAATTTCCCTGAAGAAGCCACACAAGGATGTGGCAAAATACCGGTTATCTAATAAAATTTTATAAACGTTTTGTATAAAAAATTGACATATAGCTCGAGATAAATTAGATTCATTTAAAAAACAAAAGGTCGAAAAAATGTATAAGAATAATTTATTTTTTATTTAATCATAGAAGACATACAAATTCAATAATAGTTGGAGATCTATTTTTAATTTTTGAAGAAACTACTTCAATTTGCAGATAAAAACTATGCGTTACATATTCAAAAAATCCGTTAAAAGTATCGAGTAGTATTGAGTAGCCAAATGAAAAGTATTGAATATTATTGAGTAATGAAAAGTAGTAGAATTTGCCAGCACTACACACACTTATAAATACTTTTGACAAATTAAACTCCCATCACTGTTTCGATTTTTCATATGTATAAATGAATTATTTTTGTATATTTATGTCAAAAATACATGACACGATTTCTACGGTCGGCTAAAGAGGCCTTAACGATTTTTAAAATTTTTTGACAAAAAGCATATTCTTAAGAAAAACTTTATAAAAAAACTAAAGTTTGGGATGAAATTCGAAAATCTTTCAAATATAATAATGCATACTACAAATTTGCCAAAATTTAATTACAAAATTAAATATAACATTCAAGTCCACACACACACACACAATGAAATAAATACATACTTATGTATGTATAAAAAAATTAAATAAAAACAATGGCAACAACTATTATATTGAAACAACAAAGGACATCAGCAACAGCTTGTCTTTGACTCTGCTAGTTGTTGTTATTACTTTTGTCATTGATGTTCTTGTTGTTGTTGGCTTTGTTAAATGTACAAAAAACAACTTTCATAAGTTTACCTTTTGTTAATGTATTGTGTTATTTAAAGAACATATATGCAAGAAACGAGTGCGTGTGTGTGTGTGTATGATACAAACGACGATGTCCTCAAAGCGATAACATACAATAAATGCATGTAAATTGTTAACATTCATGTATGTGCTCACACATTTTACAAGCATTCACTGACACACACATGTAAGCCCAGCAGTTCCAAAAGCAAATGTAATTTTGCTTTTCCACAGTCAAATTTTACTTGGCAAAGTTTAATTCAGCTGGGAGAAAGATAGAATAAGAAAATATTCGTCTCTCTGTCTTTCTCTCAGCTGAATTAAAACTTTGCAAATTAAACTTTGACTGTGGAATTGCCGTCTAACAAATGACAATATTCAATTACCAGCAACGCTAAAGCACTCTGTTTATATTCATAAGAAGTTCGGCACAAATTACTTACAATAATTTTACCACTTTTCACGCAAAACTAGTTACTGGCACTTCCGGGAAAGTTTCAAACAGATACACACACACACGCTTGCATGTTTACAGTAGATACATACGAGTACATGAGCAAACATTTAACGAAAACAATTATAGAAATGATGGCAATAGAGTGATTCTGTGATGAAGCTGATGAAACTTTTGAATATTCACTCAAGAGTTAAGAACATGAACAGACATGCATAAATTTACTCAGGTAACAATAATAAGAAATAACAACAACGACTACCTACCACAACTACAATAACAAACAAAGTAAGAAAATACAGTATTTGTCAACGACACAAATGAATGATGATGATGCTGCAGCAACTACTTACACACGTTAGTAGCAACAACAGCAGAAGTATCTACAAACATATTTTTCAAAAAGGGAAAAACAAAAATTTATTTTTAAAAGACACAGCTGCTGGCAACAAAAAACCACAAAAGATATGTATAAGTATGTACATATACTGACGCAGAGGCTAGAGATATGTACATTGTACACCTGCACACTTTAGGAAATTCAAGTACTCGCACACAAAAACACAAATTAAAAATATATACTTTTTTTTAGAGCCAGCGCCCCAAAAAAGTATTCATCATTTTCTATCATTCATCCATGAGTTTTCTGTAGCAAAACCTCTTGGCCACAAGGCAGCCAGCCAGGCAGGCAGGCAGGCGCCAGGTGGATGAAAGTACAAACAGAAGTAGCAACATATTGTTACCATTATTTCCTCGATGCCATGTTTTTGCAATTATGCACAATAAAATGAGAACTAACAGTGTGATAGTTTAACAAATTGTTTGTTTTGTTTATTCTTTTTTTTTAAGGACAAAGGTGCTCATTAATATTATAATTTGAAGTATGAGTAGCTTGCTTAATGAACTTCTAAATTTATTATAATTGCCTTAGTGTACTTGGTCTTAAGCGAGTTAGTTAGCTTCAACTGATAGTATTGAAAATTGGTGGAAATTATCTAATAATTGCTCCACTGTATTAACAATATGGCCCTTAATTGCTTTGCAAATTCTTTTGCAGGTGAGTTTGCAAATATTTGCAAATCGTTTGTTGAAATACCGTACATGTTTTTATTTTCTCATTAGTGGAACAGAAGATAATTAAACAGGGATTCGAAAATAGCATTTATTTTCGAGATTCCATTGCAAAAAGTCGCACTTAAAAAGCGTGTCTATTTGAGATTTAAGTAAAAAAAAATTAAAAAAAATTATTTGCTCGATTTTTTACTTTTACAGATATTTTTCTGTCAAAAATAATTTAGAAATTTCAAGTGTTATTTTTCACAGAAAAATATCGGTAAAAATTTAACTGTTTTTAGGCCGACAAAATGCTTTAACTTTAATCGTTCACTGAAGGAAAATCGGTAAAATTTTAACAGTTACTCTTAATCACAAAAATATTCGTAAAGAAGCATAATTATTTCTTTTACATTTTTGAAAAATATCATAACAGTTACGGCCCCTGTGAGTGAGTGAGTGGATTCAGTCAGTTTATTTAAAGCAGTCTCAGAGAGAAAGCTAGAGAGTTTTCAACACGAATGTTTTTGTATTTCTTAAGTACAGTTTCCCAAGAAACTCTTTTTCAGTTTAAGGTAAAACCAACGTAACTTAAAATAATTAGCTACTGTCTCGAGCCTTGCAATGTTTGCTGTCACATAACTAGTTAAAATTGGTCAAATAAATCAAAAACTCAACTAGTTGACAAAAAACAAAGAGCAATAATACTTAAGCATTAATCAAACCAAAAAGTTTGTCTTAAGTAGAACCAAAAAATTAGAAGGAAAATGGTACATGAGATAAAACCAACGTGTAAGAATGGGCTAATTTAGCGTTAATTAGTGATGGTAAAATTAAAATATTGATCGTGGTGAAGTTGTGTGTGCTGTAAAACAAATAGTAATACCTTCCACAATACAAATAACTCTCGTATCCTTTTTCGAGTCATTATTTGTATAAATACAAATTTGAAATCACATTCAACCGAGCCACCTAAACAGTGGCGGAGACATGGAGAATATGGAGTGGAGAACACATGAACACTGATGATGGGATTGTAGCGGCTCCCGAAAAACATCGTTGTTTCTATTCTGCCGTGTAAGTTGAAATTAATTGATGTTAAAAGTTTCCCTTGTTCCTTTGGAATATTGTCTCATGTGCAATTCTTTCTGACCAAAAATGTTACGAACTTTAGCCAAAATAATAATCTCCTTGGATTAAAAACTATTGTGACTTGTGATGCCAAATAATTTTTTGCAAAATTATATTGATTTCATGATAACTTTTTTTAACGAATTTTTTCAATAATTTTTTTCTGAGTGATCATTTTCCAAACTTTTTCTTATTGTGGAACCACAGCATTTCGATCGGGCTCATATTAAAAATGAAACTAAAGAGGATATCGCATCAATAAAAGTTTTTTTTTATCCCATATTTGAATAAAGTGTATAAACGGGTGCAACAGTCCTTTTACTTGTCAGGAATTCAAGATTTTTTTTATTCGTTTATACTATTGCGTGGCAATTAGTCATAGTAATTACAAATGTTAAGGATTGCATGTTGTTTACATGTGCATATAAAACATCCCAGCAGAAAAATGAAAGAGTAAGGATGCCATTTAGCAGACACAAAGACACGATGTACCACTCTATACTCATATTTGTCCCCACTTTGTCAGGTTTTCCACACTAGCTTCCACTTTTAAGGATTCACTCTCAATGAAAATATCTTTTAAGGCCCTCGGCAGAAGCTTTAAAAGAAAGAATAATAAAAACTCTTTAAATGAAGGTTTGCTAAAAAAGCTCCGATCTCCTCCTGTTTTGCAACAATTTTTTTTAACTTTTTGTTAAAAACGGAATCGAACGCGTTGAAGCTTAAAACATAGTTAAATGCATTTTCGGTTAATTTAAATAATTTTCCCCGCTTTTTTGATTCTTTCTTGTTTTTGTAACGGCTTTTGCTTTCGTTTGCCGTTGCTAACAAAATAAAACGCAACAGGAAAACTGCTTCCACCTTCCCATCCAATGGAAGGGATGCTGCAATGTGTATCGGATATTTTGGAAGGGAGAGTTAAGGACTTTTAGAAGTCGTTCTTTGAAAAACAAGAAAAAAGGCCTTCAAGAAAGCCAAAAATTTGAAGGCCTATTAACTTTTATCGCTGGGATAGTATTTATTTACTTGTATGTGTAAATTTTTATGATTTCTTTATACTGTTGCTGGTGTAATGCTGCTGATGTGGGCTTAATGTACTGTTCCAAGCTCAGCACTAGGGTTGTCAATTATTCGTGTTTTTTATTTGTTCGAATAAAATTTTATGATATCTTTTTTTTGTTCGAATAAACGAATAATTTTGAAATTTTGTTCGAATAATTCGAACGAACAAAGAATCAGCAAAGCAAGAATTGGATCGGAAACTCATAGAATTAAGGAATAATATTAAAGTATTTGATGATTTTATATATCGTTCATTAATTATTCGAATTTTCGATTATTCGAAAAAAAATAATTCGAATAATTCTTTATTCGAAATTGTTAAAATGTTTGTTCGTTCGAGCAAAATTGAAAAAAAATCTTCGAATTATTAGAATAATTTTTATTCGAACGACAACCCTACTCAGCATACAAAATCCACATTTCGAGAGAAAAAAGTGTGAAATAATTTTTTGTTTAAATATTTGCTGTTCACTGCTGGCGATGATTGAAAATCCATCATTGTCGTGGGTTTCAAAACAAACAAAAAAGTAAGTAATAAAAATAGAAATAGTACAAAAGATACTTTGAAAGAAGGAAAAATTAGTATTTTAGCCAAACTTATTTTTTAAACAGACAAAAACTGCGAAGCCATTTTGGCTTACATGCAGAAACACCCATCCTAGGCAGGAGTTGAAGATGTTTTACTGACACCTGTTTATATTTTTAAAACAGATGTCCTTTGCAAACTCATGTGAATTAAAGGACTTAAATTATAATTCTACCACTGAATACAATTAAATTGTTTAACAATGTTTTATAAAATGTGTCGATGCGACACGTGTAATTTTTCAAATTGTGCAATAATATCGCCTGAAGGTATTTCTGTCAAATAAAAAGGTGGTCTTTTGTTTTTTATTGCACAACGAAGAAAAGTGCAATATGCAGTGTAATTGCGTAGGTCACATTGTTTAATATTGTCTGGTTCATTTGCAGATTACGTTTAATGTTTTATTGAGAAATGTTCAATCATGTTTTATTCGAAATTATTGCTGTCAATCATTGAATAGTATAGAGCAAAACGACAATAGCACTAGGATTTTGTACACTGGGGTCCAAAAATTATGGCAATGAATATATGTATGTATCTTCTAAACTACTAAACCGATTACAAAGTGATGAAACTGAAAATGATAGAGGAGCACGTAAGATTTAAAATTAAGTTCTTGCCCAACCTGTTGGAGTACACAATGAGCTGCAATGAGTTTTAATTTATTTAGAAAGCTAATTAGCAGGCCAATATAAGAAATGCAAGTTATATTTTTTAATTAAAAAAAAACCTTTAGAAATTTTTGTTTTTGGTTTTGATTTTAGTTTGCAAAAAAAAAATTTAAATCGATTTTGATTTATATCACCAAAGCAAATGCATACAGGTAGTCGCAATAGCATTCGCCTTGGGAAGTGTCTTTCTTGGATGTCAAAATAAACTGTTCTAGGGGAATTTCGAACCAGAATAATGTACCAAACAGCACTTTTTGACAATGAAGAATGATACAACACAATGATTTCGCGGTGCTTTTGAGTTCTCCTTTTGCTTTAATCGGTTAATCGTGCAATTAATTAAATGAGGTTTTGGTCTTGACAGCTCAGGTGATTATTTTCTGCTCCTTGTATCTCCTTGCATTGTGATTTGTTTTGTTTGTCAACTTTTTCTTTTATATTTTATTTATTTTATTTATATATTTGTTTTGACGTTTGATTTTGACATAGAAAGCAGGTAATTTTCAAAGCGAATTGAGGCGAGTCCACCCGTTATGAATTTGGCTTGTAATCGGTGATTACTCGGTTAGTTTTGTTATTGATCGGTTAACTGATTAATAAAGTTTCGTTTTATAAACTAAGTAATTTCAATAAATAAGAATGCATAATTATTTATTATTTGGACTTTATTAGGAACTTGAACTAAAATAAAGAAAGCTGTGAGATAATTTAATTTTTTTATCTTCTAGAAAAAAAATGGTTTAAATATTTAGGATTTAAGCGATTCTTTTCTTTAGTTTTGATAAAACTTTACTTGGAAAAAATTCTTTTTTCACTTATCGCAGATGTTGGAGAAATCGGAAGCAAACCGTAATACAAAATATCTAATTTCTCAGTCCATTTCCTGTATTTCTCTAAACATATAAAATATTTCATTATGCCATTAGAGTCCTGTTTTAATTATTAAATTTTTTTTAATTTTCTAATTGTTTCGGTTAATTCTGTCAAAAAATGTCCGAGAAACAAACAGTTTGTTACATCGGTTAATCGAGTGTAATTAACCGGCTTAATCGTTAAACGAAAGTAGCCAATTTAAAATGAAACGATGAGTTAATGGTGTAGTAATTAATCGGTTATCCGATTAACCCTAGCTGGTGTAGTGCGAATGCGTGTAACTAAACATTGAACTGCAAGTACGCATTCACAAACACCCATCATTTGTATGGCCATAACATTAGCCGGAGGTGTAGGATGCTGCGATTTGTGTTTATCCTGGTCCAACATATTCCATTTGCTTTATCATCTTAGCTCATTGCGCAGCAAAGTTGCTTCACCTGTTGCAACTTTCTTTGCTTCTGCCACCTGTTTGTTTAACAGTATGACGTGAGAAATCACTCGTAAAATTGTCTTCATTGGTAACACATTTCGCATTATTTGTGCCTTTGCAGATACGGTTCGAGCTGTCGCAGCCGAAATACTTTCTATGTTCAGTTTTCCTTACCCTTTTTATATCGACATTTTTCTTCTCATAAATAAAATTTTTTTCTTCTTATAAATTTGTCAACCGTTTTTGACGCATCTGTTCTTATTTTTAAGGCGAATTCGGATGCAACTACCTGGTGAGATTATAAAGTTTTTAAAAAGTTATTATTATGTACATGATTAGTATTTTAGCCACGATCATTTGTGTCGAATTAGCTTTGTAATTTCGTAGTCCTTTTCGAGTTTCAGAACATCGCAAAGTGGTGTGGAGCCAAAGTTTATCTACACCCGCCCCTTGTCAGTGAAAAATAATTAAAAAAGAGCTTCAATTTAAATTGTTTTGAACATTTGATTTATTTTATTTTTCCTTTTATTTTCTTGTATTCCATATTGTTGTTATTACTTTTTTAATATTTTTAATATTAAGAATAATTTAACATAATTTTTAATAATTATAGTATCGCATTGACAATACAAATATTTATATTAAAAATAATAAATAATATTATTTTAATAGGAAAACGTACAATTTAAATTAAACCAAATATTGTTAAAAATTAAATAAAAACTTATTACAATAATTATTTCTACTAGTGTTGAATTTTATTAATGAAAACCATTTAAAGAAATTAACAGCTTTTAAAACGAAATGAAACAAATGCAAAAACAAAACAAAAAACATTCCGTCCTATTATATAAATCGATGTCAAACGTCTCATTACGTCCGTCGATGGTATAAAATACATATTTGATTGCTCGTTGTTGACAATAATTGATTACTATTGACTGAGACAGCCACTGGCCATTTTCTAAGCCTTACAGCAAAAGTCGGTCAACTTTTGTCGAAAACGACTGCAATAAGGTATTTTATGCCACCTACGCGATGCTACAACGACTGCGACTTAAATGATAGCGCAAATGCAAGAGATTCTAGTGACTGCAGTGATGAAGTTCAAAGAGCCATTTCTCTTATTATAGAGCGGTAGAGAAAATAATAAGAAGAGTAGATCAGAGTTGTAATTGAAGTAGTAGAAAAAGTGCAAACAGATTAAATACTATTTTTGTTTAATTTTAATTGTTTTTTTTCTTATTTTTGGTTTGCTGTAATTGTTGTGGATTTTTATTTTAATATAATTGTGTTTTTCATTTCGACTTTTTTCTCTTTGAATAATTTAAAATTTTCTCAAGTTAAAAATGCTTAAATTTAAAAAAAAATGTTTTAATTTTTACGTTTTTTTTAAGTTTTTTTGTTGTTGCTTTTAGTAAGTATTTAAGATTTTATTTATTTAATTAATAATAGTTGGGTGTTTGTGAATTTAATTTGACTAGCACATATATTTCTTTTTGGGTTTCATCATGCGAATACGTCATTTGGAACCGATGCCATTGGCCACCAATGAACTCGGCTGTGGTGCATTGGATGCTGTTGACGAGGCCTGATTTTGTGCCGCTTGTGTATGAGCTGGCGGGTGTGAAGGTGTGGGTGGTGATCGTGTTAATGCGCCTCGTAGATTGGCCGTTAGTGGTATTACTTGGGAAGCATGCTTTGTCGCCAGATCGCTTGTTCGTGTGGTGCCGCAAATCTGTTATTGATGTTTAATTTAAAATTAAATATTAAACAAATTTCCTTTTTCCCCCTTGTAAATCATAATTTACCTGATGATGATGTTCCCAATCCTTGTGCTGACAAAACGCTCCACAATAACGTGCCAAATTGCAACCCGAACAAGTTTCCGTTGCCTTGCGACCACAATTCCAACAAGCCTACAATTATTGTTAAAAAAAATCAAACTCAGTATCAGGAATATTTTCATAATCGTTTAAGAAATTCTTACATTTTGACTGGCAGGTATCGAGGGTGATTTATTATCTATTTCCCTTTCGCCGCCGCCGGAATGTCGACTCATTTCCACAAAAAACTTTTCCATGCGCAAACGTTCTTGGGCCATTACTTCGGCGGCACGGGTTTCGGCGGCCACAACCGCTCTTTGGATTTCAACAACAGCTTGTCGTTTGACCTGATTATTGATAAAAGTTGCAAGAAGTTGTTTAGAAATTATATATATTTTTTTTAACTCAAGACATATTTGTCACTAACTTGGTTGACAGCATCTTCAGCATTTCTTTTAAATTCCGCCACTTTTTCCTCAGTTTGCCGGCGTATTTCCATTAGTGTAGCCGGCGTTATTTCACCATAGTTTGGCGGTTGGGGTTCGACTCCGCGCTGCTGCAATATCGTTATGGCCCGCTTAGTTTTATCAACCATGGCGGATATACAATTCAACATGGTGTGTATATTTTTCCACTCTTCTTCACCTTGGCCGCCAGTAGAGCTACCAGGACCTCCACCACCCGGACCACTGCTAGCGGCTGGTATAACAGAACGGGCCAAAGGACGATGAGAAGATGGTTCTGTTGGTACTCCAGACCTAAGATCACGTTCGTCACGGTGATTTGACTAGAAATAAGAACAAAAGTTTTACAAAATAAATTAAAAGGAAAACGTTTTCTAATTTTAATTTTTTACTTAATTTAGAATTTTCGAAATATTACATTTGTATGAAAAACTAAAAAGTATAAATTATTGGGGCATTTTTGAATTCTGGAAAATTTTGCTGAAGAGGTCGAGTGGAAGAATGAGCTTTTGACATCAAGCCCCCTGACTCAAGCAAAATTTTCCGCCTATGCTCATAAATATGTACATACATTCAGATATTTAAGAAAATCTTTTCACAATCAATTTGGTTTTCCACATATTATTTTACCTTTTCCATTAAATTGCTGAATGAAACCTCCGTTTGTGCCGCATTTCCTCCCGAAGTGGAATAATCAAAAATTGTTGGCTGGCCGGTGGCAAATGGTATACGGGATTCATTTTGGGAGGTGTGGGGATTATGGGCATGTAAACGTTTAGCTGGCGGATAAGCTGTCATATAATCATTCCATTCCTGGGCTCCATTATGACCATGCGGTTCCATTAGCGTGTCCGAAGGTCGCCTTTTAAATACCAGACTAGTGGCAGCGTTGCCATTAGATTGACCGTCAATTTGCACAAAAATGTCACTGTATTCGGCTGGTGGACCGTGTGTAGAAAATTCCATAACTGAATTTTCGTTGGTGGTTACATATTGCAAAGTGGTCTAAACGAAAATTGAATTGTTTATTAATTTTTTTTTTGAGAAGATTGCAATATTTTTAAAAAAAAATTTACCTGATTTGTGGCCCGGGCCAGGGCGGCTATTTCCCTTTGCAGCAAAGCAATATGGTTCTTTAATAAAGGAATGACGTACGGCCTCAAAGGCAGATTAATAGCCTCTTGCAAGGCCATGCGAAACTCTTCAATGGTTATGCCACCACTGCCCAAGGATAAAGCTAAAGCTCTTACCCGATCACTAACTTCGGGATGTACATCCTGCGCCAATTGCACTAAGGATCCTAAAAATTTACGTATTTTACCCAACAAACGGGCCTGTTCAACATGAGCAGCAGCTGCTGCAGCCGCTGCAACAGCAGCCTGTGCACTCTGCACGGTTGACTGGGGTGGTGGTGTAGTGGTAGCACCGTTGATTACCGGCGAGGCGCTGGCATTGCGATTTGGTCTGGGCGGTGGTGCCAAACTGGAGTGATGTTGATGTAATTGCGGAGACATGGGTGAACGTGGAGCTATTGCTCTGGCAGATTCTGGGGAGTCGGGTGTACGACAGGAACGCGAGTTACTTATTGTGCCAGCCGGATTGGCAACCGTATTTGAATTGTTGCCGTTTGACGTGGCTATATTGGAGTCTTTACTGCTGCTGGAAGAATTCGAAATGGCTGAAAAAGAAAAGAACACAAAATATGATTTGAATCTTATTGAAATCGATTTAAGATATATTTAAAAAAAATAAATGTCCCAAATATCTTTGCCACATTTCACTAACACAACTTTACCTAAGACTTGCCACTCACAAACTATCAGTGCAATTTGTAGGAAAACTTATTTCAAATGTAACAACATGTGTTTGAACTTTCAATAGCAACAACATGTACAAACAAAAATATACATAAAATCAAAAATGACCAGGCTGCTATGAACAACATCAGTTGTAACAACAATTACAAGAACAAAAACAAGAACATTTAACAAAAACAGCAACAGAAGCAAAATAAATATTAAATATTGTTGGTTGTTAGTATTGCAGCAACATCATAAAGCAATTTGTACAAAATGTTGCTAATTTATTTGTCATGTTCCACAAAATGTCCATGTTTTTGCCGATGTTGCTGGGGCCATTTCGCTGCTGGTTGTTTGAATGTTACATCATCATAGCAACCAAATGCCTGTGCTGCACGTTTACATTATACAGCCAGTGGGATTCTTCCATATCGACCATTTTAAGGTTTTTAGCCTAAGCAATGTCCAATTTAAAATTAGCAAACAAAAACAAAAAAACAACTAAAAATTGCATTAAATTGCAATGAATAATATGACCGGTCGGCCGGCTGGCCATACTTACCACCCAACCAACCACTTGCTTTAGCACATCTTTGAAATAGTTAGTTCACATCTTGCCGTAGATGTTCTTGTACATACAGACATACATTTATCCATTCATTCATTTGTTCATTCATGTTGTTTAACTAATGCATTTATGATGTGTTGGACAGATGTTGTTCATCGTCAGGGTGGGTGTGTGTTCTGCACAAGTGTGTGCTGCACGGCAAATGATATTGTATCTTTGCTTTAACTTATGCACGTATGTATATGGCATCAAAGTCCAGTGCTAATGTATTTATGTGAGAAATTGTTCGCTGGAGTGTTGAACATATCCTTTTTACTTAACAACTAACAACTAACAAAAACAAAAACAGCAAGTAAGCCACTAACATATAAATGTATTTTATCCTTTGGTCAAACATCACAATTTAAAACTAAAAGACCGACACAAACACACATGCATTCATACATTTTCAACAGCAGTCTCTACACAAAGCCAATACATACATGTACATACTTGGTTGTTAATTTAACAAAGTTCTTGGATGGGTGTTAAATGTATTTAGGACATGATGATGTTTGAGGGTATTGCATAAGTATTTTCGGTTCTAAACACTGGATGCAGTTAAGATGGCAGCATGATGCTGTTGTTGTTGTTGTTAATTATTTTATAAATAAATTTTAACAAATTTAACTGTGTATGCATAAAAAGGACTTTTCAATAAGTTCATAATCAGGGAAACCACAAATATGCAATTGCATGTTTTTTCTTGGGCCCTCTATGGAGACGGAAATAAAATATTTATCAGTTTCAGAAGTTTTTATGAATTTAGGCATCGATTTGTTGGTGCCTATTTTTGCATATTTTCGCATATTTTAAGCTTTTTGCAAATGTGCAGCATTTTAAGAGTTAATAGAGCATATTTGACCCTTTTAAATCATGTTTTGATACTTTATTGCAAATTTTTTCAGTATGCTTACGAAGTTGTTTGCAATGGAACAAAAAAAATCTAGTCTTTCAGCATATTTTAAATTAAATTATGTGGAACTTTTTACTGCGTACTTAAAACGCGCAAAATTACTTTTTGGGGCATATTTCCGGTTTTCATTAATAATTCGGCTTCATTCAGTTCCAGCTGCTATTCCCAGTATAGCAATTAAAGAGCAAATAGTAACATTTGAAAGATTTTGTTTTTTTAAAGAAAAGTAATCACCCAAGCAATTAAATAAATCCCTACCAACCATTTTGATGTGTTACCTTCTTTGGGAAAGGCATACTATATAAAGGACATATGGTGAAAGTGAGAGAGCTTAATAAATTATTTTTTAACTCTGCTATTGCGCGTTTTGTTAATTTGGAAATGTCCATAGAAACCAGACTCTATTATATCATATATCAGAATTTAATCAGTAAAAATTTCCTTCTTAAATTATGTCCCATCCCAATGGAAATGTGCAAAAATCATCATGATACTAAAGCCAAATAAGAGAGAAAATGAAGTAGCGTCTTACAGGCCAATTAGTTTATTACCAGTTTTATCTAAAATATTTGAAAAGCTCTTATTGAAAAGATTACTTCCAATTTTAGAATGTAAAAATATAATTCCTGAGCACCAATTCGGTTTTAGACACCATCATGGCACCCCTGAACAATGTCATCGTATTGTAAAAGAAATTACAAACGCTTTTGAAAAGAAGCAATACTGTTCAACTGTGTTTCTGGATATCACTCAAGCTTTTGATAGAGTATGGCATGATGGCCTCTTATATAAACTTAAGTGCCTACTTCCTGCTCCGTTTTATCTTTTATTGAAATCATATTTACATGACAGAACATTTTATGTCCATGTAAATGGGGATGATTCTTCGTTTGGAAATATTAGATCTGGAGATCCACAAGGAAGTGTACTTGGTCCTATTCTATACACCATTTTTACAGCAGACATGCCCATCGCAGATAACTTAACCATAGCTACATATGCAGTTGACACTGCTATTTTATCTTCCAATGAATCCCCATCTGAATCTTCGGCAGTTTTACAAAGGCACCTTGAGCTTATCGATGATTGGTTACAGAAATTGAACATAAAGGTAAACGCTGAGAAATCTTTACATGTAACCTTTACGTTAAGAAAAGGCGACTGCCCAGCGCTTTCTTTAAATGGAAATATTATTCCAAAGGCAACTAAAGCGAAGTATTTAGGGCTCTATTTGGATAAAAGACTCACTTGGAGAGTTCATGTCAAAAGTAAAAGACATCATTTAAATACAAAAACTAAAAAAATGTTTTGGCTCTTAGGACCTAGGTCAGAACTAAGCTTAGATAACAAAGTAATTTTATATAAGACAATGCTCAAACCGGTTTGGACTTAAGGTATTCAACTATGGGGAACTACTAGTAATTCTAATATAGAAATACTCCAGAGATATCAATCAAAAACGTTAAGAGTATTAGCTAATGCACCATGGTTTATAACCACCAACTGCTTACATAATCGCCTGTGTTCTATATTCCACTACAAAATGAAAGTGAAAAACTTTTTAATTCCACATATACAATTTCACTGTGTTCTAGAAAAGTAACGAAATTTTATTTTCATGACGATTTCATTTTTATTTTGTTTCAACAGCTATTTCAAGGAACGTAAGAAAAAACAAGAAACAGTCTTGTTTAAGTGAATGGCTTACATTTCAATGGGAATTAGTGATACAAATTATCGGAGCGTTTGAATAGTCGATACTATTATAAAGTTCATGCAATATTTAAAAATTGCATATTTTAAAATAAAAAAAAATAAAAGAAAAATTCTCCCTATTATATTTGTTTATAACTTTTTCATTTACGTAGAAAAGTATTGGGCGATAATTGTTGTGAATCGAATACTCGATTTAAGAACTACTTTTACGTACTCATAGTCTATAAACACAATATTTTGATGTCACTAATGAGTAAAGAAGAAGTTTGTTTCAACTAGTCGTATATAGAAATTAATAAAACTTATCAAATGAATAAAAATGAGTGCTGTGTTGATAATTTCAGCCTTTATAGAAGAGGAAAAAATGAGAGACGAAAGAATTAGAATAAGAAGAAGACTTCGGCACTCAAATTTGGCTTTAGGAAGGGATACAGTATCCACTATTGGCGTCTAAGTTTTCCATTTCAAATGATTGAATTCTTTTTTTCTAGACACGCCGAATGATTGTACATCTTTTAAGCCCTCGACAGCCGTAGATGATATATGTTATATATTGTTACGACCACCACCAGTTGCTGTTGTTTCTGCTCTGTTCTCAGACAATTTTTTGCGAATGCATGCTTTCCAATCAGCCCAAGCCTTTTTCCAACCAGATAGATCTTTTTCTGGAGGACCAATGGCTTTGAGTTCCCTTGCTAGGTCCTTCCATAGCTGATCCACATACTGCCCTATCACCCTTATAAAATCCTTTAGCGAAGCCAGGGTTTTTTTCCTCTCATGAGTAAACTCATGATAAAGAAATTTATGTATACAATTTTAATTATTTACTTACATTTTACTATTTTTGCAACAAATATACAAAATAAAGCTAGGAAAAATATTTTTTTTTACCAGAAAGTATTGTCTTTCACGTCGATGTTTGCATTCGATTTCAAATTACTTTTTTTGTAGTGAAAATGATTTGTAGAACACATCAATTCCACTTGAAACAAGCTGAAAATGAAATTTTACTTTTCATTCCACTTTAACGAATTTAAGAACACAAACAGAGTGGAATTTTCACTTTCATTTCATTTTACGAATGTAGAACACAGGCGATTGTTATTATTTATAAGATTTGCTTAATGTTTCTTGCAAATAAATAAAATCGAAAACAAAAAAAAAATTTCCTTCATGTAAACACAAAATTTTTAAATAGAAATGCTCGTGTTACACTTAGGAGATTTTTGAAAAATTTTTATTTGTATTCTGAAAGCTGCGAAGCAGGAAGGGTACGAAGTTCAGTAGTAACGTTAACTCCCTTTCTAAAACTTCTTTGCTAAGTCAGTCGTTTATGTAAGCGATGATTAAGATTTAATGCACTGTTGCTTGTCGGTTATGAACCTAAACTCAATTATAATCGAATTTCTCTTAAAGGCAATGAATCGGAATCAGAAGAAAATTACCGCTTGTTGATGGCTTCAAGCTATAAGTCATATGATCAAATATTAATTCTTTTATAACCGGCAAAAAAACATTTGAATATAAATTAATTTTATATTTTTTTGTCTTCAAAGAGTTTTGCAAAACTTTTTGAAATTAAATTGCCCGAATATCTCCAATAATAAATTAACTAAATAATTTTTGTTTCTGTTATTAAAAGTGCACAGCATTTGAAATATACCATATGCATTAAATTAAGTTTAAAAATAATTAACAATTGCAAACAAAATAAATATATTTTGAAACACAAATATAATTTTAATGAATTAACTACTTGAAATTCTTGTTTTACAAATACATGCTATTTAAACATTCATATAAATTTTCAATGTAAAATTAAAAAATATTAAAAACGAAGCAATTTTTCATTATAAAAAAACTTTTTGATACGAGGGTTGTTCTAGGATACTCTAAGACCAAGAAAGTATAAGAGAAGTGTCACGTAAAAAATTTTTTTTTTATTATACATTCATAAAGTAAGCAGCAGATTTGTTCTATAAAAACAAAGACTTTGGGTCAGTGATGCCAGCAGAAATTTAAAAAAATCCCCAGATGTCTCAGAAGAAATGCCACCTTCTTTCCTACACAAAAAAAAATTTCCTACATTTTTCCCCACTCTAAAAATTCATTGATTTTAGAAAAGACATCATTTTATTTACATTTTTTAAATTTTGTACATTTATATTGAGAGCTACAAAATTTAATAACAATAAAACTAACAAATAAACTATATAGTAGCTCAACCCTAAACACACAAAACGTTTTGATTCAAGAATATCTTGAATAATATATTTGCTTATGCCACCAGTAGACGACATCTTTTTTATGTCTAACTTGTAAAATTTCACATTGTAAAATACGTCCATGTCGTGTGCTACCTTTAAAACATTGCTTCAGTAAAACTCATTTGCAAACTCATCTGACCGAATTTCAATTAGAATGTGGTCTACGAGTATTATGATCTAACAAACCTCACATCACCTGTTTTTATCTATACTGCGATTTCGTTACTTTTTAAATACACTTCACAAAAATACCACTTAAAAAAATGCTAATAAAATTTTCTCTGAGATCAGCTGTTACAAATAAACATGGTCAATGCCAGACGTAATTGTGCATCAACGCTTGTGCGTTAATATGATAAATCTTCTCTGAAATTATACTGAAAATACTACGCTGATCAACAACAATTCATTGAAAGGTGAGCACGTCAGCAGTTTTGCATTTGAGTGATGATTTTGCGTATGGAGTTTCACACTTGCAAATGAAAATGCCTTTCAATTGTTTTTGGTATTGATACGAAATCTTGAAAAATTTCACGAATAACCCGGTGTAAACGTTATAGATTTTGTTAGAGATTTCAATTGAAACCTACTAGATATCATTCTGGTGTAAATGCACTATTAGGCGCTTTGTTGCACCATTTTTTTATCAATCATTGTTCACATTCATTGACAATATACATTTCTTAAATTTGTAAAATACGGATGTGGAGATCTCACAATGTAATCAAATCTTAATTGTAACTTTTTAATAAAATATTGTAAAAAATGGGACCCCGAAATGAAAGAAAGAAGAATCAATGCAGGACTTTTTTGTTTCCAAGAGCGCATTTGAACGTATTTGTTTTGGTACAAAGGAGTATACATACGTTTTAGCGCTATTCTTAAGCTCGTGTAATTCTGGGAGCACCCTCCTTAATTACTAAAGCTTTTAAAAGAAATTTATGAAGAAATGTTTGCTTCAAATGCTTGGATTTTATTTTAAAGCACAGAAGGATTTTTCTTCTTCACATTTTAATTGGTTTATTTTTATGTATGGATGTGTATTGTTTTTTTTTATTATTTAGACATGTCTGTTATAAAAATAGGAATATTAAATACATGAAATAAAATGTCTTTACATATTTTACAAATAAAATGTAAACAAGCTTATTTATAATTGTGTTTAACAAGAAGATTTGACAAAAATGTGGGATGGTAAATTGTAAAGAAATAATTCCAAAATTAAAAACAAACAGTGTATAATCACAGTTTTTTCTGAAAGTAAAACAAAATAGTTTTTTTTGTTCAATATAAAGAAAGATAAATTTATATTGAAAATGTATGTGTGTATAAAAACTTTTCTAGACTCGCTTTAGATCGGTTATGAGTCCATGACTCTAGTTTCTCTAATCGAGAGTAAAGTCCGCATACGATACACGTACAGTGTGTTTGAAATTCACAGGCTGTAAATTAATCTGTGAAACACACCAACAAACGAAAGTGTGATAGCTCGTTTTTGGGCACTACTGCCTTAGATCCTTTAAATTAAATTACTCCCAAATGTATGCTATAAAAAATATAAACGACATATGTAGATACCTGAGGCACTTCTATTTCAATTTTCTAACTTAATTAACATTTCAATTTCAATTTCTAAATTCTAAATCTTTTTTTTTTATTCCTAAACATTAAATCATATACTTCATCTGACCACTACCAGCAATTTAATGTTATTTTTCCTTTTTCAAAATCTAGTATGTGTGTGAACTTATGCAGGTGTAGTTGTTTTCACAATGTCAAAATTCTTTGAAACAATCTCATATTAAATACATTTAATATTTATTTTATTTTATGTTATTTTAATAATTCTTTTGTATGTGATTTTTATTGTTGTTGGAATCTATGTTTTTTTACGGAAATCCTTTGTCATCACAGTTTTGTTTTTATATTTGTTTTTGATCATGTGGAAATATTCATTTATTTATCTAGAACTAAATTGTAGCATGGGTGTCATAGAGATGGATTTTGTTTTGCTGTCTTATGTTTGTTGTTTTCCCAGTTATTAGTTAATTGAAAAAGAAATTTTACACAAAATCATGATGGGTAAATTCAAATGAAATAGCATTTCGATGAGCTACAATTTCATTTAAAACTATTGTATTTCTGAGTAGTCTTTGAATGTTAATTTATTAACTTTTAACTTAACAAAAAAGTAAAAACGACTAATATTTTAGTAGAGAAATTAAAAACTTATTTGTGATTTAGATATTTAAGTTCTACTAATTAATAATTGAGAATAGCTGAAAAAACGCATTATAATATTGTATTTTGTTTTTTAA
Source organism: Gymnocheta viridis (assembly GCA_956483585.1). Taxonomy (NCBI): domain Eukaryota; kingdom Metazoa; phylum Arthropoda; class Insecta; order Diptera; family Tachinidae; genus Gymnocheta; species Gymnocheta viridis. The sequence continues at coordinate 120,819,199 of OY101441.1, read as the reverse complement.
CAAAATGAAAAGTTCAAATATAAATTTCTTCGCAGGACAACTACATTTTTATTTAAGTTTGACTTTATGGTAAGCTTTTCCACACAGTTGAATGAAAACTTTTTTGGATGCACTTATGTTGTCTTAAATATACAGAAAATATCAGTATTTGTCAATATTTTTGCCAATATTATTCAGCGTAACTGAAGGATATTAATTCATGCTACAATTATTGTCAGGTACACTTAAAAGAAAAATCAATCTATTCGTATATAAATCAATTCCAAGCGGTGTTAAAAATACGATAATCCCAGTTTTTCTTAATAAATCAAGCGCAGAAAGATTGATTTAAGTACGGACTATTAAGTGTTTAATTAAATTTTTTAATTGATTCAAGATTTTTTACGTGATTAAATTTTTTTTAGTCAATTTAAGAAACTCCAGGATTGGTTATTTAAAAGATTCCCGTTTTCGACTTTATTAAAGTACATTTTATTGTTACTTGTAGTCAAAGTTTTGAGTACGACTCGTACTCAAAATAAGTAGAAAATACTTGAATTTAGTACAGCATTTTCCCTCTGTGTAGATGCAGCACAAAAACATATTATATATTTCTGGAAGTTTAGTTACTGATGTTCAAACAACAATATAAAATTAATTTTTTATGACAGTCAGTAACTAAACTCCCAGCAAACAATATAAATACATATTTTTTTTGTACTGTACCCGGTAATGATTTTACTATGCATCAGGCCTAAGTTTTTCTATTTAATTTATTAAGAAAACAAGATAGGAAAAGTTAATCAACTCCATGGCAGGCAGAATGGAATAGTGACTATTTTCTTAACAGTGTTGATGTGTTGGGTTTTTTCCAGTCTGCAGATGGATGCCAATAGTTAAAAATATTGACTATTTAAAGGAATTATTTAAGAATAATAATAAGAAAATAATTTCAATTTCATAACTACTATCTGAATTTGTTAATATCAAAACAAAAATATAAAAGAAGAATATGCAATAATATTCGTAATTGTTGAATTTAATTAATAAATTAAAAATATATTGAATTTTCTCCTCAACATTATATTAATGATAACAATTTCCAGTAATAAATAAATGAACCCAAGTAGGAAATAATATTCGCGTTTGTTAAAATAAAAAATAAATTTAAATTTTTCCTTCAACATGAAATAAATGCTCAGTTCCATTAATAAATAAGCGAATAGTTTGACTTTGTGAGAATCAACAACTTCAGAGAGTTTCAGCCCACACGGCTAAATTAAATGGGGGACCGATTTATGTTTCGGAAAGTTGACTTTCAGGTCAGTAGTAAAGGGTTCATTCCGGTAAAAAAGCCAGGCGCAGGGTTGATTGAAAATAAAGGCAGAGGTGTGAGCAGAGACAGAACGCACAACTGAGTATTGCAGCAACAAGCAACAGCAAGACAACACAAACCCACGTAGGAAAAAATATAGCAAGATGCTCTCATTAGACAGAAATACAAGAGAACTGCAGTAGCGGTTCCAGCTGGAAAAAAGAAAATGGTTGCCGGCCAAAGCTGTAAAAGGCTGACGACAAAAGGAATCGCTTCTTTTTCTCAGCTGAGGATCAAGGTGGTTAGACACATTGCAAAGTGTACGGGTGAATTAGCGAACAACAAAACAAATAATAAAAGTAGAACAAAAAACAACAAGTGTAAGATGATCAGTAGTGCAAGTGCCTGAAATCACACGCGAGCAGTGCAAATTAGAGTTTAGTTAGTGGTTCGTTTCACACCAATCCCAAGTAATAGAAAAATCAGTTAGAAGCAAGAATGATTTTTATCCGACTTGGTTGGACTAGATTTTCATCTAGTCACGGAGGATGGCGCACTGACTTAGGGTTAAGCGATAGACGACTCCCAGAGGTTGTTACGCGGTGTCGTCGGTATCTGATTATCATCAGATTAGCGGAGGTGCTGGATTTTCATCCTGTAGATAAAGTTAGTAATTAGAAGAAGGAGAGTAGTTGCACACACGTGTCGCCAAGGCCACCCAGCTGACGTAAAAATTTTATAATTTACCATATTTTTTCGAACAAATAAAAGAAAGAACTGAACAGCAACAGCTGTTTAATTTTATAAATTTTTGTGTAAGAGGACCCTGGACACGGCTGAGTCTATCTCTGCTTAAAGTCCGGAGAAACCGGAGTTCTGTTACAACTTAAAAAACTTATTGAGTGCCAAGCGGTTTTGAAGAAAACTTTCCCAGGAGGACAAACACTTTGAAAATAAAATACATTTCATACATTTTTCACTTTATAAAACGTCAAAAAATCATTCCAGAGCAATGAATGCTTTTGCAAAAATGTTCAGTAAAGGATTCTTTATTTAGAAATAACAACAAAAATCAACGAATTTCACTTAGTGTCGTACACAAATGATCGACAGTCTCTAAAAATAAACAATCGCTGCCGTACGAAAAAGTACAACGTGTCACCCCACGACAGGATCGGTTTCGTACGGAAACGTACGATGTGGCACTCAATTTGTTAACAAATAAAATTCCGTAGTTTTAATATGGATGGCACTAAGGGCTAGTAAATCAGTAAAGGCTTACACGCTGGCTTAGCAAAACTGATCTTCAATTTAAATTTAGTGTACATGTACATGTGATGGAAATCAATCGATTTCGTTAAACAAATCATTGCGAAACAGACACGTGTGCTGTAAATTCTACGATGTAGTTGGGAATGGAATTTAAGTTCTAATAAAATATTTTAAAATTCCAACACAATAAAAAAGCATCAGTTAATTTGCTTTTAGTAGAACTTGATTTTTAAAATCGAGCAATTTGAAATCGACTGACTTCCATTACATATCGGAATCTGGTATCCGGTATCCGGTATCCCGTATCCCGTAAATATCAAAATCATTTTGTGCTCTTGAAAACTCACGTTAAATAATTTCAATGCGTATGATTAATATTTAAACAATTCGAGAGAAATGTTTAGCAATCATACGCACTGTGGGCATTTATGTGCCTTGTTCTGTAAGCATTTGTCAATGTCACACCAACACCCAGCATCATAAAATTGTCATTTGTCTACTCGTTGTCAACAACAATTAACTATTATTAACGGCCGCTTGATATTTTCAAGGTCTCAAAGAACAGTAAGAGCCTGTCAATAGTAATCAATTGTTGCCGACAACGTGTAGGCAAGAGCATATTTTTCTGATGCTGGGTTGACGTGACAGCTACAAATATTTATAAAATTAGAAAAAACACGATCATATGGCAAACAAATTTAGCTTGTTTCCGAATTCGTAGAAATGATTCGTTGTAAATTTCTCACTGTCGAATGAGGAAGTTTTCTTTGCAACAAAAACTTGTTTTATATGCCTCTGAAATCTAGTTTCTTGCAACAATAACTGCATCAATTGTGGCGATGCAGCAGAAGCGCATGATGATAAATAAAAAAAAAATCCAGCAAAAAAAACGTTTTTTTTCTATGTTTTCCTATAGACTATTTAAAATTTCCATCACAAATGCCAGAATATGTTTGTGTTGAATATACTATCATGCATTGAAGTACTGAGGAGCTCTAAGTAGTTAATGCTGCTGCCTAAAAGTTAAATTTTCTATTAAATAACATTCACACACTTGGACAACAAATTGTGGCATAAAAGCCACTACACGTACACTTACTACGTCCAACAAACTATAAATGATGCTTGTTTGGTTTGTGGCATTTAGTGATAAACAAAATTTGTAGTAGACCGACATTAATATGCGGGCAGAGGGATTTGTTCATAGACAAATGTATTTAGATTTATTTTTATTTTATTTTATATTTTGTTGAGGCATGCTTTTTTGAATTTCTTTCAATAGTGCCCCATATAAAAATACTGCTTAAATTACTGCCACAATGATGTCTAATGTTAATACCTCTCAAAAAGCTATACAAGATGTTGTGTGTAATTTTTCTAAGAGATTTTGTGAGCAAAAGTGACCAATAAGTTGGTGCAGTTATGGAAAATAATGAAATTAAGATGAAAAATTCTTAAAATAAATTTTAATAGTGGCTGCAAATCATTTCTATTGGTATTCTTATATGCGAGGTGAATAAACTACTTGTCAAGCAGTTTGAATTGTACGCTTGAGGATCTACAAAGTAAACTGCTTCTGACAATTGTTGGAAGAGCATTCGTACCATGACTTGTAAAAATATGAGTGGCGCAACAATTTAGGAGTTGTAAATGCCGAAAAGGGGACATATAAATTGTTATATTTCAACCATTTCCAATCTTTGCCGATTTAATTAGGACTCGTGTTAGTTTTATAGTTATCGGCATTGAACAAGTTCGATAGGGATAGGATTTGAGACCTAGCATGTGTTGTCTGAATAATGTTCATTGAATCTGCGTAATGACAGCGCCATCCTAACTTTATATGGTCAAACAATTGGAGCAAAAAACAAGCCATTATCCCACAGTAACCAGTGCCGTAGCTGTATATAGATTTTATTTTTGATGGCATCTACAGTTCAGAATTATAAATGCCCTTCTAGATCAGCTATTAGTGTGCCAGCCGGTTTGATTTCTGCCAAAGACTCTGTTAAAAAAGAGCTCATTAATGAACGTACGTTCGGTTGATGTTCCGCGTTCGCAAAAAATTTTAGCACACCACAATTTTTGTAAACGTCTGCATATCATCAAAGATATGGAAATCTGGAATCCTGTAAAATATTAAAGTACAAAAAGTATAATTAATAGGCAAACACGTTTTTTAGATCTCTTTTACGGTCGAAAAACTGAACCGATTTTGGAAAGATTTATATGCTTTTAAAGGTTTTTTTAGTTGGATTTGCACAATTTAAATTTTATTTAAATCAATTCAGTATATTGGAATCTATAAGCGTTTAAAGGTGTACACTTATTGCACATGCATGTATCAGCTTCAAGTTGAAAAATAAACAAAGTGTGCATGTGTATTTGCCCAATTTGGGTTTGCATAGAAGTGAGACAGAGATTTTTCTATATATGTGACAGCGCATAGAGAAAGGGACCTAAGGGTAAAAAAAAATCAATTTTCACTTTTTTTTATATGGACAACATCTGAGCATCGAATGAGACCGATCCCATGCCCCAAAAGTGTTCCCTCCCAGAGATATGCGCGTTTTATGAAATTGAAGTACACGAAAGATACACGTATTTAAATCCTTAAAATGGCTCTCCTGAACAAAACCGGTTTTTACCCTTAGGTCCCTTTCTATTTTGCGCGTCACATATATACTTTGTAATAACCCTGAAGGAACCATGGGGTTAAGTGTATCCATGTCAATATTTATGTCAACAATAATGGTGTCTTTTTGGCAACAATTGTTTTTTTTTCTTTTCTTTTAGTTTTGATAGGTAGAGAAAATGTTTGACGGTTAAAAATAAATCATTAATTTAACACGAAACGAAGTTCCTTTTATGTTATTTAACAATAAGAAAAGTATACTTCAAAGAAGACTGTAAAATATGTTATACCTAATTTTACTTTTAAATATTATTTTAAATAAATACTTGTACCTGTTTGAACTAAATTAAAATAAAATATTATTGGTGACATCGTCAGTATAATTTCACTATTGACATTTCCTGCATGGAAGAGATCTGATAAGTTTTATGTTGTTTATTTAAAATGTTTTTTGTAATATTCTCTTATTTTTTTACCTTTTTGTAATAATTATAAAATATTTCTCCAAGCTTTAGATTTCCAAGATTTCCTAAAGCTTGGAGAAATCTTTTATGAATGTTTTTTGCTTTCGTATTTTATCGTATGTACTTATGTAAATTTTTAATATTTATTTCTAGAATATGGCCGATTGTGTCGGCCGCAGGAAATACGAGTTCAAATAAAAGGTTTTTATGTGTATTAAATTTGTTGTTATAAATAAAAAAATCACCAAAATATATATTGTTTCTATTCGATGAAAAAAAGTTCGGTTTCGTTTTCGTCTGAAAAATATACCAAAATTCAGGTTCGTTCTCAAAATGTGCAATCGGTTAGATACTAATAATTTATATTCAACACCGATTAAGATTAAGATGAAATCGTTTAGTGCGACGTCACAAGTTAAATAAAAAGTAACAATCTCCTTCTAGGCCGTCACAATGTTAAAGTGTTATAACTCGGACCAGCACCAAGGAGCCCCCGTCACGTGGCTAATTTTGTCAGGTCCCTTCCCACCTTGAGTAATTAAAAAAAGACCACAACATATCAAAAAATATATTCATAATCTGAGCACATTTTTATTATTCAAATATTTCAATACTTTGATGTCCTCAGATATGTTTATCAAATGTGATACAAAGACATCATTTTCCAAAGCAGGTTTCTACAAGAGAAATTGAAAGTTTTAAAGACACTTGTCTGGCCAGCAAAACAAATCAAGATTGTCCTTTAAGCAAGTATAGTTATTAGACTAACTGTTAGCATTCCATGTTTAAATATGAGAACTTTTAAACTTAACTTCTATATCTCTGGACTAAATCCAACACAATTTGCTAAACAGGCATTTAAATAATTTTTGTTTGTCTATTAAAAAAAATTCAACTTATTTTAAGCCATAATGGTCAACAGCATGTTTCAAAAACTAAACACGAAAAAAAACACTACAAACACTTTGTGAATGGTCAACAGAAGCATTTTGCATTTGAAATCCCAAAAAAAATTATCATGTTTCTTTTCTAGTAAATGTTGAAATAAAGTAAGGAAATTATATTATTTTTCTTCACTTTACCATACTGTGCAAAGAGTACAGCACAAAGTTTAAAATAGTTTTTATTTTAATTTTTCTCTCTACTTTACAAAAATTAGAGTTTTCCACACTGCACAGTGGGGCCTTTTCATGGGACAAATAATTATCTAACTTCCAAAATACGGAATGGACAGGTTTACAACTAAAAAATTTGGTTAAAAAACGTGAATTTTAGGTAGAGATGACCAAAGTGAATAACATGCAGAACATTTTGCTTGCCTTAACCGATTTTATTAATTTTCGTGTGAATGAGCTTGGCCACGATAGGCACAGCAAGCACTGTCTTACCTATTTAATACTATTATATTATCTCTTGCTGCTTAACATAGCGTCTACACCTGACATAATATAAAATATTTTTCTGTTAGAAAACATCAAATTCAAGCGAAGAGAGAATTATGTTACGCGTAGACTTCAAACTAGATATGGGCACCGCTCACGTGATTAGCGTGAATCATGCGAGATTACGCATGCTCGTAATTAGTTTTTTGTTTCAATTACGTGATCGTGCATGAACGTGAGCATAAAAAAATTGAGCGTGAGTGGGTGTTCATGAGTAAATTTTTTTTCCGGATTATTCCGTGATTTTTTTTTTTGCTTTATTGTAATATTTTTCATATAATTTTTAAAATTTTTTTTTAAATTATTTTATATTTTTTTTATTTGGTGAGTTTTTAAAGTATTTCGTGAGCGTGAGTTTTAGTGATTGTGACTAATTTTTTTTCACTCACATGAGCGTGCATGAAGATGTGCCACAAATGTAAGGTAGTGCGTGCATTAGTAAAATTTCTGTATAACGAGCGTGCATTAGCGTGAGTGTAAAGTCATTCACGATCCAATTTCTACTTCTAACTAGTTGTATTGTAATATTATCTATATTTTTATTTTAGATCCCTTTCACACTCATATTATACACGTCGATTTTGACAAAACTTATATCATTTTAAAGATATTTCTTCACAAATGTGCACAGTCTATATTTTGTTAAAATCGGTTTAGTATTTTGGGAGCTATAAGCTTTTAAAAATGCTACTATTATATGCACACTTATTGCACATGCATGTGTATCAGCTTAAATTTGAAAAATAAACAAAGCATGCATGTGTATTTGTTTGTCCAAGTTGTTTTTGCAATGAAATGAGACATAGCATTTTCAATACATACTTTGTAAACAAAAGAGAACTAATAAGTTTCAAGTTGTTTATTTAGAAGGTTTTTCGGTTTTGTATTTTTTTGTATACATTTATGTAAATGCAAATAAATATAAATTACTAGAATAATACTAGTAATAACTATTAGGAGAGCGTTGTATTATCATAACAATGTTATGGTATGAAATGTCAAAAAAACTCACATGTGAATGTGTGTGTGTTTTTATATAATTAACTAATAATTATTGTTGTTTATTTAAATTTTAATTTTAAGAAATGTTACATGGTTACTAAAAGAACAATTGTTGTATGACATGAAGAGACATTTTGACAGTTTAGTTTTGCTCTTCCGCCGACGTTCTTTCTCAGGTTATATCAGAGTTAATTGCAGCTGCAAACGCTGTGTAAAACACTTTGGATTTGAGTTTTATAACGACTTTTTGTTTTAAAAATCTTACGATATTTCCGGTAATTTTAACATTAATAAATAATTTTTGTTATTTTAACTTAAGACCTACGGATTGTAACTATGAGCCCAGAATTTATATCACCCGAGCTAGTTGTTTGTTCCACTGTAGCGCCTTCTGTCGTTATTAAACTGCACTTATTAACTGATAAGTATTTTGAAAAACCTAAAGACCACATTCTATTGATATTCTAAGTATCAAACAACTTCAAAGCTAAACAAAACATATTATATCAGTTGAGTAGTTTATTCTGCTAAATACCCCATTGTGCTCAACAGTGTATGGATGTATGTATGTAAATAAACGTGTGAGTGTGTGCGTATTTATAATATTTGCAGCTGGTGGCATATTGATATTGTTGTTGGCAAAATATTTTGAATATTGTTTTGAAAGTGGTCATTTGGGGAAAATGATGTTATGACCAAAAATACCAACTTTTGGTTTCAATATTGGAGCAAGGCGCACATCAACTTTGAAGGGTTAAAATAGTGGATTTTAGCTTTCAAAGTTATTGGATAACATGTGTTACTTACACACTTAACTCAAAATAAAAAGAATTAAATAGTAAATTGTGACAAGAAATTTAAAATAATGGATTATGTTTTATTTGTCGAAAAAAGTAAGAAATTCATAATTTTTTGTTTGATGATGTGGTGTATCCATATAAGTTAAAGGCTTTACACAGCCGACAACTGTGCTAAGATTAATACGATTTGTAGTCAACCATTATTGTATCAATCTCTCGGTCTATTAGTTTTCATTAAAACAAGCATATCACAGCACACTTTTACACTAAGAGATCAACGATTAGAAAAATCGTATTAAAATAAAAATGAAATCTTAATAAACAGAACACAATTGTCTTCATCTTTTGAAAAAATAAAGATTGCTCTGTTGTGCTAATTTAGAATAAGGTATGATGATAAGATTTGACAAATACGCTTTCTTAAATTTGCTTGAAAATTTCACAAATTTACATTAATCAGAGTTCACGTAAACTGACACAAAACCAACTGTTCAATAATTTACATTTTAAAAACTCTTTAATTTTTAACATACCTGGCAGATTCTTTTCTAGTTGTTTGTTCAAGTTAATGGGATTTTTTTTTCGAAACATATTTTCCTTCAATGGAAGTAGAGAATCAAAAGGGACATAAGAAACTTGTTTACTTTTTTTAAATAAAGCTGCTGGCTGACGTTTGTGCTAAAGTGTGGGAAAAGAAATTGAATATTATCGCTTTAAACACTATTCAATGCAGCCAATGAGGACAACATACAAAGCAATTTTTCTGTATTCATTCATCTTTTTCATTGTAATTTTATTGCTGGTTAGTTGTTGTCGTTGCTCATCGGTCGTCTTTTTTTTCAGTATTTCATTTCATTCTTTTGTGTGAGTGTTATTGGCTGTTATTGTAAGCTTTAGCAGTTTACTTTTGTGATAATAGTTTGTGGATACAGCTGCAACTGTATGTTTTCTCAGCCATTCAACCATAAGCTTTCTTTAAACGGCTTTTTTTCTTGTCATCCTTTTTTTTAATTTCCTTTTTCTGTTTGTAAGTATGTATGTGTGTATGTATGTTTGTATTTATATTTTTCTTCCTCAAAAGTCTTTTGTATTTCTATTGCTTGATGATATTGATTGAAATATTCACACTTACCACCCGCATTTGTTTTATGTATGCTTGTGGTTGAATGTTGTTATATCCTTTTGAGCATAATACATTACCATTCATCACCGAATGTATACAAAACAAACACACACACCTACACATAAATATGCATATAATGAATGTATTGGTATAGGTTATTGTGTGTACATGTGTGTCGTATTAGAAATCGTCTATCATCTATTGTTTTCTTAAATGTTTACACAACAGATTGTTTTTCTATGTTATTTTCATTTTCCTTTAGTTTTATAAAAACAAACCACAAAAAGTAAAACAACAATTGTAAATTAAAAGAAAAAAGCTTTCTACAAAAATACCTTTAACCACTTAATCCTTAATGTATTTCTAAAGTGTGTGAGATATTTTAACTACTGGATGTTTGAAATTTAAGCTGCTTTAATATTTGTTTTATATACAATTATGAAATAGATTATTTAACAAAAAATTTTATAGTTTCTGGGCAGGGGTATTCTTTATCATCAAACAAAAAATTCTCTATTGAAGGGTCTTTTTTCAATGAACAGCCTTTAATAGGGTCCATTCTGAAATTCCAGTTTTCGAAGACCCAATTGAGCATTTCAATAGCATTACTAAGAAAGGAAATCTTCTGGTAGTATATGCACAGTGGGGCAGGACCGAATTTCTTTTTGAAATAAATTAGCTTCCCGATCGTTATAGAAAAGTTTATTCTGTCGATAGAGAAACCACACTCTTTTAGTATTCAAGCGGGCCAAACACTGCAACTTCAAAACATTATACTTGTGGGTTTAACAAAAAATCCTTGACTTTCCTTTTTTAATTTTTATTTACAGCAGCTTATTTAAAGAACATTTTACAAGTTTCTGTCCACCTCTTAGCACCAAATTATCGTAAGCGAAATTTCTTGGTTAATTCATTTTATTGAAAGAAAATAGCAAGAAAGTATGATTTGCCAAATCGTCTTCCCGAAGTTATCTTCAAGTGTATCACAAAATAAAAAATGAGATAATACCACTTCTCCTAAAAACTCAAGTCTTGACGTGTCTAACCTGACGTGTGTGAACCGGATCTAAGATTCTGAATATGTGGTCCGGAAGTACTCCAAAAATTTTGAAACTTAGACTCGCTGCCAGTTCGCCGATATCGAGAGAAAATTTTCTTTCGTATAATTACATTTAAAACAAAAACAAAATTTTAAAAGTTGTTTTCGTTTCAAATGTAATAATTCGAATGAAATTTTTAGGAGATACTTGACGATAACTTAAAGACGACGAAATGCTTTGACACTCTTAAAATTAAATGTAATTTTATATATATATGTAAATATACATACACACATATATATTTGCTTGAATTCAATAAAAAACTAGTTGTTATTATATTAATTTTTATTTTAAAATAATATTTAATTTAATAGAATAATGCATTTTTCGCTAATTTTCAGTTAATAAATTCACTCAAATTAGAAAATTCATATTTACCGCAATCATATTGATAACTTTTAATCGCTCTTATATTTTATTATAAGCGATAATTAATAATACATTTCAAAAGAATATAAAAAAATCTTGCCTCGAAAAATACAATTTGTATCGCTTGAGATAATTTAAAACTAAAGGTTCGATATGCTAATGAAAAATTTTGTGTAAGCTATAAAATTATTGGAAATTTCCTTTATAAATCCATAAATGCTTCCAATATTTATTTGCATATAATCCCAAAACTCTTTTGCTTATTTACATGCATTTTGTCAAGTAAATGTTTGCAGCATGCAAAGATGTTATAACTTCTCCATTTAAGGATTAATTACAGCAAACTATATTTTCTTAAAGAGTTTTTTTACGAATCGAACACATCAAACTACTAAACAGAATGCATACGTATAAAAGATGTTATCCAGTTCTCCTTTTAAAGGACTTAAAATTTTCTCCGGACGAAATTTTTTTCAAATTTATTTTTATAAATACTATTTCTTATCCTGAGTTGATAATATTGGTGCCGCTTGAATGAGAAAATTTAGAAATAGTTAATGGAAAGATTTCTAGATTTCTCAGATGCCAATAAGCGAATTTCAAAGGGTATTCTTCAATAAATTTTCAACAAAAAAAATTTAAATATACACAGTTCTTCAGGACTTCACTAACTGTTGAGTAACACATGTAAAAATTGTATCCTTATTTTCTTTTTATTGATGAAATCAACTTCTAAACAATTTTTATGATTGCAAGCACCAAATATCGTTTGAAAAATAAACGAAAATATGCTGCTCCTTTTCAAAGTGGAACTCAACTTGATAGAATTACTTTGAACACGAAGAGAAAAGAAAAATACACGTATAATATTAAATACGAGTACGTACAATTTAAATCATTATTACGGCAACATGATAACGGAGTACTTGTGGCCTCAACTGGATGGCATGGATCTGAACGACATGTGGTTTCAGCAAGACGAATTCACCTGAGACCCGCGCATGAAATAAATTATGTCCAAAACAAATTATCTCAAGAAATTCTGATGTCAACTGGCCGCCAAGATCATGCGACTTAACGCCGTGCGATTTTTGCTTTGGGATTTTGTGAAATCTCGGATTTATGCGAATAAACCAAAAACAATTCCTAAGCTCAAATCTAAGATCCAACGCGGCATCGGTGAGATACATCCACATCTCTGTGAAAAAGTCATGGAAAATTTCATGAAAAGAGTAATGACCTGTCATCGGAGTCGTGGGGCCCATTTGTCCATATGTAATCGGACCATGTATTCTTTGCAATCGAATAAAAAAATAAAATCTATCTCAAAAAATACGTGTTTTTATTTAAAAACGAAAAAGTGCATTCGTACTGAGAAATCCTTCAAATGCATTTTGAAATAAAAATAAAGTATTTTACTTGTTCAGCAAAATATTGAGTTGGGAAAAAGTTCGTATCAAATTAAAACTAAATTGTAAACAAAAAATCAAATCACTATATAAATGGCGAAGTTCTGAGGGAACAAATATAAAAAAATACCAGAGAACTCTTGACCTGTTTTTTTCAAGACGCTTAAAAACAGTAAAATTGTACAATTGCTTTAAAGTTAACTAAAAGAGCGCTGCAAATCTAAAAGTATCATTTAAGTCGCGAGTGGCGAGTGTGTCGAGTTAGATAAAATTCAATTGGTCCAACGTAAAACGAAGGGGAAAAATCGAAAATTTTGAACACCTAGAAAATAAAACAAAATCTACAAAACATATAAAAAATCATTCCGAAAAATTGTTCCTAGAATCAATAAAAAATTTCAGGTCTGTTAAATATTCCAACTAATTGCTTCTTAATATGAAACATTTCATAGGTTTTACAGATTTTTTTTGTTTATGTGTTGCGCCAACATTTACTAAACGAACTGTACATCTGTTACACTTACCCTTTGTTCTGCGTGTTGCTGATGCTGTAGCCTCGTAGGCGTCTTTGTCTGTTATTTCTTCTTTTATAATCGTTTTACCGTCGAGAGCCATCTAGAAATATATATAAAATAAACACACAAAAATTCAAAATTCAGTATTCAGTATATTTAAGAAAAAATTCGCTCCTAAGCAAACAACAAAAAATATTATTATCCTGTTCCCAATCAGCAAGTGATGAATTTCTCACATTATTAAGGAAGCAGTGTTGTTTTATTTCTTCTTCAATATTTTAATGGATTTATGCTTGGAATTAATGTCTGACATGCAAAGCTCACTCCAATCCCAATGAGTGTGGGAAATACGAGCACAAAAGAACACATCGACACATTCATGTCATAAATAAATTTACATGATTTATTTTTTTTTATAAAATAAAAAGAATAATAAGATAAAAAGGGAGCATTTAGTATTAAAAAAATATCGAAGCGATAAAAATAATGATATATACGGGCAAATAGGCAGACGGCAGTAACGCCCGCTTAATGTCTATTTGTCTGCTGAAGTTGATTGAAAATACAAATTTGCTCATAAAAATGTTGTCAAATAATAAATTAATTGTGGGAAATTGACGCGTACTAAACACTAGTGTTTTGTTTTTTTTTGTCGTTGTTGTTTGTTAGTATTGCATGTATTAGAAAAACAAAAGAGAATATAAATATAATAACAAACAGGTTAGTAATTAGAAACTTCATTAAAACTGCCACAGCTAATGCAGCTGTTAATTGAGTTTATGAAAGAGATGGCAGCGTGAGTTACTATTAACTGTGATAGTAAGTGAATAAAGCCATTTAACAAAACCAAATATCTCAAGTTTATTTCAGACTAGACTCACAGTTAGATGCTATTTTTTATAAGTTAAATAAATTTAAAAAACAATATTTAGTAAATTTATTATTCGAGATATGCTAGTCTAACTAGTCTATATAGATGTATTTAATTGGTGCTAAGGCCAAATCATCAGTAGACTTAAAAAAATATTTTATTGAAGAATTTCAAACCTGCTGAAATATATCGTAGTGTCTTCTGATGATTTGCCATAAGTACCAATGAAATGCATGTAGACTAGCTCAACCCACAACAAACAAAAACATTTTTGTTAAATAATAATTTTATTCGACAATTTTTTTTTTCAATTACTTTGTTGGAGTAATTTTCATTCGAATATTTTTTATTTGATTAGTTTTACACGAAAAATCTTTACTTGAATAATGTGAGTCGAATAATTTTTATTCGAATAATTTTATTGCCACAGTTTTTAACAGAATACTTGCGTGTTTTTTTTCGAATATTTTCATTTTTTATTTTACAACTGCATGAATTCATTTAAAAAACTTAAAGTTTTAACTTTGTGATCGTTGTTATATTAATTTTTATTTTAAACGAATATTAGTTTTAATAGAATAATGAATTTTTCGCTAATAAATTAATTTAATTAAAAAATTTATATTCAAATTTTATACGACTAATTTTTTTGTAAATAACTTTATTGGAGTAATTTGCATGCGAATGTTTATTTATTTAATTATTTTTCATTAAAAATCTTTGCTTGAATAAGGTTAGTCGAATAATTTTTATTAGTGTATCCTGCAGTCGACTCAATCAGCCGCATTCTAGAAACTCATATTAAACATTTACAGAAGTACATATGATAAAATACAAAAACAAAAATCATTCTAAATAAATAACTTTAGACTCTGAGCGATTTCTATGCAAAACCAAATTGGACAAAAACACATGCACACACATACATGCATGTGTAATAAGTGTGCATGTGTTAGTAGAAACTTTAAGTGCTCGCAGCTCCCTAAATATCGAACCGATTTAAATAAAATTATAATTGTGCACAATTGTAAAAACCCGTTTAAAAAATATATAAATCTTTCAAAAGTCGGTTCAGTATTACGGCCGCAAAAGAGATGAAAAAACGTGATTTGAATAACTTTATCGCAATAGTTTTTAATCGATTACTTAGTTATTTTCATGTTTTCACTTAAAAAACTTAAAGTTTTCAAAGTTTTAATTTTTATTTTTAAAAGAATATTAGTTTTAAAAGAAAAATTCATATTTAAATTTTATTCGACTAATTTTTTTTAAATAACTTTATTGGAGTAATTGTCATTCGAATAATTTTTACTTAAATAGTTTTCCACGAATATGTTTTATTTGAATAATGTTAATCGAATAACTTTTTTTCGAATAACTTTACTGCTATAATTTTCAATCGAATATTAGTCGATAGTTTTTTTTCGAATATTTTCATATTTTCAACTTAAACTTAAGCAGTTCAACTAATTACGTATAAATATTAGTGATTTAAAAAAAGGGCACCCGCCAATTCCATATTTACGTTGTCATAGTTGGTTGAATACTATGAAAGTCAACTACAAAAGATATAAACCACCTAAAAACATGCAGAATAGCTTTATATCAGCAGCCAATGGCGCTGGAAGAGGCAAGTAAGTAATAATATATGGAATAACTAATCATCAGAAACGAAAATATCGCACTATACGAAATTTAATTGACTTGTAAAAATTAATAGAAGTAATTTTTTTATTCTAATTTTTTAAATACGAGTACTTCGATTAAATAGTTAATATTCCTAGACACTGGTAAAATCGAACAATGATCGCTGACGAGATGACGTGGCGACCTTGCAATCAGTACCGCTTTGTTCTGCTATTCTGATGATTAAAATCTTCAATATTATTTTCTTAATAAAAAATATTTTGACGTCATCAAAAATTCCCTGATAAAAAAAATTGCAAAAGTCAGATTTGAACTTGAGCCAAACAATAGTTTTCAACTTAATTTTCATATCGCTCCTTTATTGCTACGTTGTCGTTCTTTAGAAAACTAATTCAAAGTTTTTAATTTACACACACCACAAAGCAAAAATAAAAAAAGTGTTCTTTCCTCAAGAGGTCAGTATTCAAGATATTTTGTACACAAAATGAAGAGCGATGCGACGAATATTTTTGCATTCTCTACTCAAAAATCACGTTTTTTGAGATATGACTACATTGCAATAAATGAGCGATATCTTTTATATTTTCTGCGAATAATTTTTTAGCTGCATGATTTTATTCGAATAAAAGTTTTTGTTTTGTATTTTTTAAATTAGTCCTCAATGTTTTCATAAAAAAAAACTATATGCCCTCTCCCCAAAAACGATTGAAATATCTGTCATTTCAGTAGCATTCCTAAAAGACTACTTTGAATATTATATTATTTTCTTAGAACTGCCCTTCCCTAGATCCGCGTCTGCTATTGGAAACAGCAACACATTATCTTTTATATACCAGCTATTAACACAAATTATTTGTTAAAATGTTTTCTTTTTCTATTTTTTTTCAGTCTCTTACTAAAATTTCCCAAGAGATGAAATTTAATTTTCAAAATATACATGTAAGTACGAAAACTTATTTTATATTCAATACTTGTCAATTTATTATGGCACATTGTCTGTGATGAATTTTTTTTGTTGTTATTTTTTTCACTTGTAAAATTTTCACAAGTGTGTCCAAGCAGCAACAATTTATTATTATATGATATTTATGTTTTTGTTGGTTATTCAAATAAATTGCAATTTGTTTTATATTTTTGTACTACAAACAAATACACAAACACATACACATACACATACCCATACATACATATTTGTTGTTACTGATGAATGTTTTGATAGAAATAGAAATAAAAATACTTTTAAAATGCATGAAATTGATGGAAAACAGCTGTGCTGCCAAATTCATATTGAAACAAGTTGTGCACTTAAGGTAGGATCACACGATTGCCGTAATGCACCAATTATCGGTCTATTTTGTATGCCAATCGTGTGATTTCATAATTTATTGTCCCCTACGGCAATCGAGAACAATATTGTGCTGATTTTCCGCAATCAAATGCAACTCTGGTGCGGCAATCGTGTGAACGGTTGAAAGGCAACCATGCGTCAATATAAATGATTAAAATGTACCAATATTTATTGTTTTCTCATGCGGCAATCAAAGTAGCCAATACGCGGCAATTTATTCAATTTTTCGTGTGTGCTAATTGTTTTGTGTACCATCAATCTAAACTTATTTGAAGCGTCAACCCTTAAATGCATGAATTTTTTTCGCTTTGAAAGAAATATATTATTTAGACATATAGAATTAATGCAAAAAAATTTAATTTTTTTTTAGTTAAATTTATTAAGTGTAAAATAAATCTCGCATATTGTATTTATTTTACTATAATAAGCGGTGAACGATTAATAAAATTTAGAGAACAATTAAAACCTACGAAGCAGAATTACATCAATATGCTAAAGAAAAAAATTTGCACGTAAAACAAAGCAAACTAAAAATTACCATAACAGCTTTTTGTTGGTGTTGCCGCAAGTTAGAACAATCGTATGACTGGACTGCATCAATTATTGCCACAAATTCATTTTTAGTCAATCTGCGGCAATAAAATTTTTATAAAATGGGGCAATCATGTGACTGCAGCATATTTGATTGGGACAATATTATTATTGTGCACCAATTCAGCACAATAAAAATTGGGTCTGATTGGTGTATTTGCGGCAATCGTGTGATCCTACCTTTAGAGAAATAGCGATTAAGTGAGAGAATATAGCAAAGGAAAGAGGGAGAGAGAGAGGGAGGTAATTTGAGTTTTAATAATTTAGCAGCTGCCTCATTTGTACACTGTTTCCGTATGCAGCAAAGCAATTTCTAAAAAGCAGTAAAGTTACTTTAATACTGCAAGATATTTTTAGGGTCCAATTGAAACAAGTGCCGACAGGATTTCAAAGACGCCTCAACAAATTAAATTTGGTCAAGAAAAGTATTTTTTATACGTTATTGAATACATTTTTAATTGCGGGAATTTGCAAAACAGTTCCCGAAACAAACCTGCATTATTGCAGTAAACATAATTTAAATAGTTATTGTAACCCTGAGGCAATCACGTTTTTTTCTCTGTATATGCCTGAGATAAAATGTACTTATGTTTTATTTGAAAACCCAACTGTCATATTAAAAAAAGATTCATTTGGATTTCGGGAGTACTTTAAACAAAGTTTTCATACAGTTTTGTTTTAAATACAAGTCTAAATTATTTTATTAAATACTGTAGTAGACGCTTAACACAAATAAACACCACCCTAATACTACAGTATTTTTTCTATTTCCTATAATAGATTTTAACAAATTATAATTGTTGTTTTCGTTTACGATTTTTTTATATAAACTGTCTGGCCAATGTATGCAAAACACATGTCCAGTTCATTAATTCTTCATGCATGCTGTGCTCAAAATAAATTCTATAGCAATTTTCACTTGTACTCATCTATTGAGATGTTTAAAATCAGGTAAAATTTATTAATGCAGGTGTTAAATTCTTCTTCATCCAAAAGTGCGGGAATGCAAAGGAAAACAAATCATAGCAAACAATTGTCCGGCATTAGGAATGTATAAAGAAGTTTAACAAAAATATTGTGATTAGAAACATTTAACAGATTTGTAAATACACCATTGAGGTGTCGAAAAATGTATTTCCTTAATAAATTATTATTTTATTTCCATCAAGCTGTTTTTTTCTGTAAAATTTTAATTTGCTGGCAAATGAAATGAAACAGAGAAGTTGTATTTATTTTTTTAAATAATTAAAAGCAGGCATTTGTTAGTAGATTATTAGATTTTAAGAGTAATACTAATGCATACTCGAGCTAGACACCACCAGAATGGAATACGCATTTTCTGTGTACAGCACTTTAACGCCCAATTTAATGATGTAGTGATTGTAGTTACACAGAAAACATATATTTTACATTTTTTTCAATTAACTGTTTGCTCCATCGATGTTTTATCCATTAACATTTTCATTGCATCAACTTTTATTTTAATTGGTCTTACTGTTTTTTTAACGATGCTAACAAGAGATATTTCATCTAATCACCATAAAATGTGAAACATAATTATTTATTACATGAGCGTAATAAATAATTGCAAATATTAAAATCGTTAAGAATTTATAGTGTGCCACAATGTTTTAAAAAAAGTTACAATTAAAATCTACATTTTCCATTGATTCAATAAATGATTTTTTCTTCATTTAATAAATTCTATTAAGTTTTTAGTACGTTTTAATGTTTAAATCTTTTAATTTTTTCATCAATTCAATTAATTTTTTAATGAATTTAATAATGTTTGTAATTAATTCAAATCATTCTTTTAATTGATTCAATTAATTTTTTTAATTAATTCAATTAATTTTTTAAATTAATTCAATTAATTTTTTAAGTTAATTCAATTAATTTTTTAAATTAAATCAATCTATTTTTTAAATTAATTCAATTAAGTTTTTGAATTAATTCAATTAATTTTTTAAATTTATTCAATTTATTTTTTAAATTAATTCAGTTAATTTTTTAAATTAATTCAATTAATTTTTTAAATTAATTCAATTATTTTTTTTAATTAATTCAATTAATTTTTTAAATTAATTTAA
Organism: Gymnocheta viridis; assembly: GCA_956483585.1. Classification (NCBI taxonomy): domain Eukaryota; kingdom Metazoa; phylum Arthropoda; class Insecta; order Diptera; family Tachinidae; genus Gymnocheta; species Gymnocheta viridis. Next base: position 120,799,227 of record OY101441.1, on the reverse strand, counting down.
TTAAATTTTTAAATTAGTTCAATTAATTTTTAAAATTAATTCAATTAATTTTTAATGAATTAATACCTTTTAATGAATTCAATATATTTGGTAATTAATTCAATTCATTTTTTGAATTAATTCAATTAATTTTTAAATTAATTCAATTGATTTTTTAAATTAATTCAATAATTTTTTAAATTAATTCAATTAATTTTTTAAATTAATTTAATTAATTTTTTAAATTAATTCAATTAATTTTTTAAATTAATTCGGTTAATTTTTTAAATTAGATCAATTAATTTTGTAAATTAATTCAATTAATTTTGTAAATTAATTCAATTATTTTTTTTTATTTAATTCAATTAATTTTTTCATATTCGTTTAATTTATTTTTAACATTATTTCAATTATTTCAATTAATTGTAGTATTTTAACCGGATCAGATTTATTGAGAAAAACTTCACTTCTCATTACCGAACAGTCCATGCGATCTTTATAGCAATATATCAGACAGTGGATGTATAGTTATCAATCGTAAAGAATATCTTAGTGTAAGTTTGGGTAGATAAATTTAAAGTCAAATGCCATACAAATAATGAGCACGCTGCCTTTTGCGCTTTACTGTTACAAAAGACAATTTCGCAGAATTTGAGGTTTCACGCTTGACCACAAGGTACTTTAAATGGATCGATATCACAAATAGTTCGTCGAACTCTTCCATATGAAGTCATCGTTTGGTGCTTGCTTTGCACAAAAGGACCTACTTTGAAGGTAGAATAAATTGATTCAATACAAACTAAATAGTGACATGCTTCGTAACAATTTTCGGTTTTAGAAATACAACAAACTCTGGATAATTTGACACTCGTTGATTTTTATCTCTTTATACTTTGATGTTTTTTATGCCCATTGAAAAACATCAAAGTACGTCTGTCCCTTCGATATTTGGAAGTTTTAATCATGACATCTTGCTCGCCGACATTCTATAATTTGAAGTTATACAATCTACAATATGAATCATATATTTTAATGTGAATGTTTTAACGTTTTTTAACGATTTTAATGTGAATGTTTTAACGTTTTTTTAATGAAAAAGAAAATTCATTGCAGGATGGTAGAGTTTAAAACTATCGAGAGTCAACTGTATTTTAAGGAAGTGAATTAAGTTTAAATTTCAAAACTAAAAATTAATGCATAAATGCAACACTCACACAATGTTTAAAGAAAAAAACTCGATAAAAACACAACCAGAAAATCATAAGAAAAACAAAAAACAAATAAAAATGATTTAAGGAAGCAGTGTCTTATAGCGTTTACGGCAAAAGAACTTGAAGAAGAGCTTTAAAAATAACAAATGTGAAGCTTTCAACAAGTGTTGTCAAGTACCATCACGAACAGCATAAAGACAAGTAGTTGTCGCTGTTGCACGAGTAGTTGTAGTAGTAGTTGACGTTATTTTCCTTGTAATTTCGTTGTAATTTACAGTTTTGTCTCGAAGAAAAGAGTATGAGAACAAGGAAAAAAAAGGTTCAAATACTTGAGAAAAATAGTCTCGGTAAAAAATGGAGCAGAAAATAAAAGAACTGCACATACATACATACATTTTCATTGTATTTTACGGTCTTTGAAGTATTTTTTATGAAAATTTTCGCTATTAGGCACCAGGGTGCCAAGGGGTGACATTCAGCTCAACTTTTCAAACACTTTATAAGCTGTCAGGGTTGAAGTACTGTTAGTATAGTGTGCATGTTGCAGCAAGTCAGCTGTTCTTGGCATTTTTAAAAGGGCATACATCGTTCAATAACCCAGCAAACGCTAAATTTGAAATTCCAAATTGTGTCTGTTGAAAAACACCACAGGAAGCGTTTGAAAATTTCATTCAAACATTTATATTGAAGCGAAACGCAAACAGTCTCTAGTTCTCAATGGTTAATACTATTACACCTAAATAACAATTTGAGTTGTAAATTATAGTTCAATTTGATCTTATCAATAAATTAAAATAAATACTTTGTTCCAGGTTTTATATTTAACTCTATAATTCACTTCTAAAAACGTATTGGGAATAATTTTAAAATAAATACATACGTTTTACATTACTCGAAAATCTTTACTTTTTGATGAGTGTGTTACGTTTCTCAAATTATGGTCCAGTCATTAAATTTGATTTCAAATTAGTCTCAAGCAGAGATCAATCACATCCGCTTATTTGCTGGGAGAATTTCGTTCTTAAAAATTTTCAGCTATGAAAAATTACTAGTGTGTGTGTGTGTGCTGTGTGTGCAAATATTGTATGTTTAAGTGTGTGTATGTGTCACTAGAAACATGTGCAAGCCACTTGCTGCCTTCATCTTCGTCCTTTGTATGGTCGAACGGAAACACTCTTTAGCCGTACTTGAGCCACAGAAATGACGAATGAAGCAAATGTCAGCAACAGCTGTTGCGCAAAAAAACACTAGTGCTGCTGCAGCAAAACGTTTAATATTTTCCGACAAGAACAAAAAAGTAATTGAATGAACATTTTTGTGATTTTTCTTTTCTCACATGGACGTTGAAAACATGAAATGATGAGAAAACCCAACATAAAAACTGTTTGAGATGAGAAAATTAAATAATGGCTTTTGTTCTTTCAAGAGGGACAAAAAAAAAAAAAAGAAAATGTGAAAGAAAAAATGTCGCCAACATTCTTACGATTTAAGAAAACAACAGCAGTTACAATAATTGAAGAACACAGCAGAAAAAGCACTTTCGTTACTTTTTTTTACCTTCAGTTAATATCAACAACTATTGTTTTTAAAAATAAACTATAGACTGCACAGTGAGAGCAAACTGCTGCATAGAAAAAAAAACTTTTCTTAAGTTATTTACTAAACAACATGTGGCTCATAAAGATAGAGAAAAAGAGTAAATGCCGCGTACCGTACGTTGAGTGACAAACCTGAGAACGAACATCAGCGTGTGGCGTACAAACAAATCCGTAAACAATGAAAACAGCAACCAAGATAACAATAAAAGTGTGTGCTGCTAAAACTATTAAGCGCACAACTTGTCAGCAACTGTTTTTGCTGTTTGCCTGACACCGCATTCAAGCAAAAAACCAAAACAAACGCACAAAAACTCATGCAACACATGTACGTGTACACAACACATTGAAATGAACATTACTAACTAATACAATTTAAATTAAAAGCAAATGTTCGGCAAATGAAAGCCCATTTTATAAAAATTATTTCTGATTTTGACACTTTACTTTGGCTCGTTCAAAATTAGGACTCATTGTTTGTTATTACTTTGATTTCAGTACAATTTTTCCCTTCTTGTTTTGCTTTTATTATTTTTAAATTTCATACTCCTTAAAACTCGTACATTAAATGTCTGAAGCCGACAGGCACAAACACATACAAACACACATACGCATATTTTGATTTTCCCTTTCCCCCCGAATTCAAGGATGTCTGTGGATATAAAAAATTAATTATAAAATTATAATAAGATTTTCCGTTTTGGTTTTAAAAGCATAAATTTGAAAGTTTTTCGTGAAAAACAAGGAAATATATAAAGATACTCACAAGTTCGTGCACTTTTTGATTAGTTCATCTTTGTTAGAGATGCGATCGTGAGTGACTTTTCACTCACGCTCGCAATAAAAAAAGTTTTACTCAAGCAAGACCTTATATTTTTTGCTCACGTTCATGTATGCTCACGTGAGTGGAAAAATAAGTTAGTCCCAATCACGAAAACGCACTCTCACGAAATTAAGAAAAAAGTTGTAAAAATTATATGAACAAAATTACAATAAAGCAAATAAAATCACGAAACAATCACGTTAAAAATCTGCACATGCACGCTCAATTTTCTTATACCCACGTACATGCACGCTCATGTGATTGAGCGGTGCCCGTCTCTAATCTCCTTACATTCAAAATTATTACTCATAAGGTTAATTATGTTAATAAATAATTAAATTAAAAAATAAATAAACAAAAATATAAATAAACAAATAAATAAATAAGTCAATAAATAAATAGTTAAATAAATAAATAAGTCAATAAATTAAATAATTAATTAATTAAATATTTAAGTCAATAAATAAATAAATAAATTAAATAAATACGTCAATAAATAAATAAATAAATAAGTCAAAAAATAAATAAATAAATAAATAAATAAATAAATAAATAAATAAATAAATAAATAAATAAATAAATAAATAAATAAATAAATAAATAAATAAATAAATAAATAAATAAATAAATAAATAAATAAATAAATAAATAAATAAATGAATAAATAAATAAATAAATAAATAAATAAATAGATAAATAAATAAATAAATAAACAATTAAATAAATAAATAAATAAATAAA